>JAVJIF010012371.1:0-94340 GCA_038442645.1 Agave tequilana
AGAGTCAGATTCAAATCAACTTCCCCTTAACTCTACTCATTTTTAGTTAGGCTCGGGTTAGTGAGTGAGGAGATTGTTTGTGGGATAAGGGAGGGTAATGACTTTCCCACCTTATCTTGTTTATAGGACAAGCCCTTAAGATTGATTGTGCAAGGTGTGCAGGATAAAGAAAAGTAACATTTAACAAGCAAATAATCACTCAAGAATGTTTCCTAAACTATATGCCATGCAAACGTACGTTTTACTCCAGCACTCTTCAACAAAAATGTAAAATGTAAACGAATTAGACACGTGCCTAAATTCAAAGTCTAAATCATTTTTAGCATTTAACAAATATCATTTTACTGTTGAGGTTAGAAAGTAAGTACAGTGAGACAAACAAGAAAATAGATAGCAACAGATATTAAACTACAGCCAACTTGCAGATAATACAGGTTAGTAGTTCACTCAGATTGTCACAGGAATGTAGCAAATTTGAGAGCTTCTGGGCTCTGCTTTCTTGAGCAGAGTCCAGAGCCACTTATATGTCCACTGTAGCTAGAATTCGTTGTTGTTAAATCTGTACACAAAAAACAAAGAAAAAGGTTAACAAAAATTGTAAACTTTAAAGAGAGAATGACTCACCGTCCCTCCCCGGTAACGGCGTCAAAATTTGATTGAGGTTTTACCGGCACACAAGAATACAGAATTTCAGAACTTTTAAAACAGTAGTGCAAGGTGCTCAATTCTACCGCTATAGCAAGTGGCTATGTGGGTCGTGATCCACAAGGATGGACTGGCGATAGAAGATTTTTTAGTAAGTTCTCTTTTAAGCTACAAGTATGGTTAATGTTCTTCTTTAGTTCTTTAAAACAAAAAGGAAAAATAGAGTTAAAGTCAAATTAGGTAGAAGATGGTAGATTAAGAAGATGGAGAAACAAGAAATGATATGTACAAAGAAATAGAAAAAGGAGTGATAAAAGAAGTGTAGATTGTGGTGTTCTAAATTAAAGAATTAAAAGAAAAGAATCTAAAAGTTACTTACCTCCTTTAGCCAAATGCTTACCTTGAATCTTTTGCAATGATATTACCTTGAAGTGAGGCGATCAACGTATAACCCATAAGAGTTGATTCCCGTCTCCTCCACATTATATCATCAAGACGTTGCAAGTATGAAGTGATGCAGAATGAAACTCAAAATCCATCGTCATGAGCTATCGGTGGCACTCGCAAAGGCAAGGCTCTTTCGATGCTTTAAGACTCACTTGGATAGCAATTGGTACCAAAAAAAGAAAAATAGAAGAGAAGAAGATGAACAAAAATAAAGTACATACAAAGGGAAACTACATATTCGATTTTATAACAATAAGAAAAAAGAAGAAAATCTTACACCGGTGTCACTCTCAGCACAAGCTTCATTCTCATTCTCCTACGAAACTCTGATCTCCTATGATTTACATAAATTAAAACTGAAAATTATATGAAAAGAAAAATAAAAACCTACACTACAAAAAATGAAAAAGTGGACTAAATTCTATCTTTGCATCTTCGCTGAGCATTTGCCCCAATCCTTGATTTGTTCTAACTAGATCTGTGATCATCCTCAGCTAATCAAATAGATCCAGTTAAATCTGATTTAAGTGGTATTTATTTGGTTTAATCCTCTTTCTCTTCATTATTATCTTCTACAAAATAGACATTTAAGATAAAAAAATTAGCAGATTTATTACACTATAAATATAGGAGTGTAATGAAAAGAATGCAAAATATGTGTACGATCACTGGTTGATCGGACGATAGATCGACCAGAGAGTTAGCTCTCTGGTTCTGGCCTCGGTCGACCGGGCGGTCGACCATTAGGCAAATTTACCTTGGGCGGTCGACCGAGCGGTCACCGGTAACCCCAACGGTCAGAATTCAGATCGTTGGCCTGTCGACCAGGCGGTCGACCAACAAGTCATTATTGACCTGTTCCTGTAACGCCCTGATCCACGACACGGAGACGTTACCGCGACATATATATGCTAAGTATCAGTACAAGAAAGAATCAGAGTACGTAAGCATAGTGGTAATATACATTCCAGCAATAATAATACAAGTACACAGTTATCACAGGGCAAGATACAATATCTCACGAAATAAAAATCACTAAGAAGCGTAAAATCAGGATGTACAATATAACAGACGGGAAAGTTACGAGTAGCAAGATGAGAATTTCGCAAGCCGATCAAGGGAGGCTAAGAAGAAAGAGGGACCGGACAGGCAACCGCTAATCCACGCTTTCGATGCGCATTCTGATCAGCTACAATAAGGCCACCATGGTCCAAACTCTAGGATCTGGACATGAGGATCTAGGGTTATCAGAAAGCAATCTAGCGAGTATGTAAGCAAAAGCCAGTTGGCGTGCTCAGGCAGTCACACGTGTACAAGATTAAGTGATGTGGCTCAGGCATATGGTTACAGGCAATGACTAGTAATATATATGGAAATCAGAGAATTGCTATGAAAACCCAGAAATAAGCAAGTCAAGTGATTTAACACAATAGCACAGGTGTCATGTGTAAGTGGCGAGCAAGATAAGGTATTGTATCACAGGTCTCCCAAGTATAGATCAAGTATGTCGCAAGTCAGATGTCAATAGCATGTTATTATTAATTATTAAGACTCGTCCAATTTGTATACATCGGTTTGTGTCCCATTCCACAACCTCAGTATACAGACCGGAAAGTAAGTTATTGAAAACTGATGGAGATTAATGAACCATGCTTAGAATGGATCCCGTACATGCCCTGGACAACTGTCAAGGAGTATCCAGTATTGAGCTAGAATATACGCTCGTACCAGGACTTATTGTATGCCCGAATGGAATAGGATGTCACCGTTCCCACGAGAATAGGCCCAGGGGCTTATGGCACACCCAGAAAGAAGGAGAGTAGGGCTGCCAGTACACCCAATGGAAACACTTTGTGGCCTCCAAGTGAATCCTAAAAGTGTGGCCGCGCGACACTTAAGACCATCATAAACATGAAGACTATATCGGTACTTATCAGTTTTTCCCATTCCAATGTAAGTTGTCTAATTATTATAATTGTCCAGTGATAATGTCCATAATGTATTTACAGCAATCTAACATCCATGATTGTCTAATTACGGGGATCAACAGGAGTATAATATCAGGAGTCTCCTTATTACAGGGGTTCAAGAATACAGGAGTTCAGGAGTATAGGAGTTCAGGAGTATCAGATGTCTAGTAATATTATAACAATCATATTAAGTCCCCGTAAAAGTGATAATCATGGATATGCAATATAATACAGGTGTCAGGTGTAATAGTATCTAGTCAGGTGTCACAACATCAGGTCAAGTGTACAGTACCATGTGAAAGCATATCAAGTAAGTAATAGCATGTCAATTGTCAAGTCTCAAATATCAGGTATCATGTGTCAAGTACTTAATATGTAGGTGTCAAGTAAGTTGAATACAGAGCCACAATATTATATGTCAGGCAATCATCCTGTTATGTAACATGATACAGGAGACAATATAGTTGAGCATTTCAAACTCTTCACAACCATATTTATAACAACAATAGATTAATCTATTAATTAGCTATGTGAAGCCGAGCGAAGCGGGAGCGTATCTAGGCATATCCAATCCAAGTATAATACCAGTTCAATGAATTATAATAACAACCAATAGATATTCATATAACATGTTAATATTAGAAAATCACTCGCATATCATATGTTAACTCGCATAACGATGCATCATGTATTAAAAGCCATAATAGCGTCCCTAGAAAAGGAACTCGTCTAAATGATCAGAAAATGTTGTAAAATCCCATAATACTAGAAACACGTGTACATCACTAATCCATATTAAAAATATAATATATGTTTTTAGAAAGAGAATAAGAGAGGATAAAGAGGAGAGAGAAAATTAGAGTGAGAGAGAGGTGTTGGGGGAGAGAGAGTTGTAGGAAGGGGAGAGAGAGAAAAGTTCTTGCTGGAAGTAGTAGAGGAGGTGAGAGAGAGTTTGATGGAAAAGAAGGGGGTAAAAGAGGAAAGAAGGAAAAAAGAAAGAAAGAAGAAAAGAAAGGAAGAAAGAAAGAAGTGAAGAAAGAAGAGAAGGAGTGGGTGGCCAGCGGCTCTGGCGGTGGCCGGCGGCAAGGTTGGCGGCGGCGCGGTCTGAGCGGCGACCGACGAGGAGGGGCAGCCGGCGACGCCCCTTGGGTGGAGGAGAGAGAGGGAAGGGGAGTTATTGTTGGTGTTATTATTGATGTTGTTGTAGGTGTTAATGATGAAGGTGGTGGTGGTTGAAGGTGATGAAGATGTGGTGGCGTTGGGAGTTGGAGGAGGAGAAGGAGATGGTGTTTGGATAGTGGAATGGAGAAATTAGGGATTTGATAGTGAGTTTCGGAGAAGAAGGAAGGTAATGTGATGGTTTTTTGGGGAAATTAGAGAAGGAGGAGTGGAAATTGAAAAAAAAAAGGGAAGTGGAGAAGAGGAGAGGGGGACTTAGGGGGAGGCGATGCCGGCTAGGGGGGCGGCGGCACTAGGGGTGGTGATGGTGGAGGCGACGGTCAAGAGGAGAAAGGGGGTGGAGTTGGTGGGAGAGATGATGAAGGAGATGGAGAAATGAGGAGGGAAGAAAGAAAGAAAAAGGAAAGAAAGAAAGAGAGAGGGAGAGGGAGAGTATGGTGGAGGTATGGGTAGTGGGGTACTGCTGTCGGCAGAGTATAAAGGTACGACAGCAGGTGGAGAAGAAAGAAAGGAAAAGAAAAAGGAAAAGTAAAAAAAATAAGAAAAGAAAATAATATTATTTAATGCGGGTAAAAATTGATGGTTTCAGAACTGCTCCTAAAAATTCTCAAAAATAGAAAATATTATTTTAAGATGCCTAGTGAAATCAGATTCAAGAACTTCAATCAAATTTTCAAATTAAAAATCCTAAAATCTTCTAATAAAACTAGTCGACACCAAAACTGGTCGCAATTCAATAAATTCAGAAAAAAATCTCAAAAAAATGCATTTAGATAGAAAATAAGATTTTAAGAAGTAATGTGAAAATTGTTTCTAGAAATTCAATTCTGTTTGAAAACTAAAAATTCGGGAATCGATCAACGACAACGATCGACACTGATTTTGAAGACTTTGCAGAATAATTCTGAAAATTTTTTAAAATCATGATAAATCTAAAAATTGAAAAACAATATTTGAAACTAAAAGTAGTCAAATCTGACTACCAAAAAATCAAATTGAGTAATATACTAAGATCGGGTCCCCGTTCAGATTAGGGCTGACTCCGAGTTCACGAATCCGGATCCAATACAAAACAATCATACAAATAATCATAAAACAAAAACAAATATAAAAATTAAACTAAAAAAATATAATAAAAAAATCAGAATACATATCTAAGTATGTATTCCGGGAGCGGGGTGTTACATTCCATCCACCTTATAAAAATTTTGTCCTCGAAATTCGATAAGTGAAAGATGAACACAGAAGGGATAGGAACGAGGATTATACCACTCAAGATATGAATAACTGAGGGTTGTCCTCACAAATCGACTGGATGATAAACTCGAGCTTAGACATTACTGATCTTCCTGTCTTATATATCCTCTGACGGTGCCATAATAATGCTGACCTGATGTCTGCTGATAAAAGAATTCTGCCAGAACTTTAGAAGAGTGACCTATTCTGAATAATATGAAGTGGGTTGACTTGGTGAGGTAATCAATAATAATTCTTTTAGACTGCGAAGCAAAGATGATGAAATTCCTAGAAATCCATAGTACTGAAATCTATAAAATAATATAAAACCCTGTATGGCATGAAGCTGTCCTTGACGAAGAGTCTGTAGTAGAATTACTGATGTACATACATATTAATTATCTGAGAATAAACCACAAAACTGAAGATAAGAAAAACTCTGATAATACTGGGCATAAATAAAGAAGACCGATAATCATGGATTTCTGAATACTGGGCGTTGTAATCTCTGAAAGACATAGCCAAGAATATAGAATAACCATGGAGAATTCTGAATACTGACTTCTGAATGATAACCCCACTGTAGATTAAATATGTAGAAGATATCTGGGCCCTAGAAGATTGGCCGAATGGATCGTTCATAAGGATTATGATAATAGCTCAGATATAATGAGAAAACCCGGTTCATTAGATCCATGAAAACACGTTAGGGCGGGAAAAATCCGAGGAACGGGCTAGAGTGCTAAGCATTGAAGGGACTAGCCACGGACAAAGCCGAGCCTAGGTGAGGCCATCTCGTAACACAACTCAGGCGTTAAGCATTAGGGTGCGCGGAGCTAATGCTTTGCGAGGCTCGCACTTGGCAGAGCTCACGCGGCGAAACCAGTGCGTAACACAACGCTAAATGCTAAGCACTAGGGTGCAGCGAAGCCCACACCTAGTTAGGTCCACGGGGGACTAGAACACGACCCTCGCTTGGCAAGGCTAGAGGGGCCGTGGGTACACCAAATCTATAAATACTGTCAGGAGTTGGCGGCTCTGAGAACATGATCAGAATTCATAATAACGGAACAAGTCTCGAATGCTGTCTTCTATAATAGCCTTACTGCAGATCAGTTCTAAGAATACATGAGTTCCATGAACATGGTAGAAGAAATCATGATCGCTACTAGAATAATAAAAATAGAAAATACCATCACTCTGTCTGGTAAAAGTTCTGAATCTAGAATATTGTTTCATACCGATGCTTCTCATGTAATGGTACAGTCTATCTGATTATATAAGTAATGACTACTCCATTTGCTGTATTGATTCCCGGTGATGTGTCCGTACATACAAGAATAGAATACGAGGCTGAAGAACCATTCAATATAAGATAATGCGATGTACCTGAGTCAAAGAATGTCAGAACAGAATGAGAGCGAACCACATCTGTCTTGTCGCTGCCCTACCAGTCTATCCATATCTTAAGTTGGTATAAAGATGACGGGAACTGGAAATGAAAAGGGATGGAAGAGATTCAAGAATCAAGGAAAGGATGGTCAAGAGGGAATAGATAACTTTGTACTTATAGTTGGATTATATAATCCTGACTAATGCGTTCCAGTTACAAATTTCTTTACCATTAATTTGCCAACTGGTTGTACTAAAGATGTGAGAGCTTAAGCTCGATACCACCCTGTTATGCCTCGATCCCATGGGTACGGAGATGTTACTGTGATGTATATATGCAGGATGAAAATACCCTCACATATATACGCTAAGCATCATTACATGCAAGAATCAGAGTACGAAAGTATAGTGGTAATATACATTCCAGCAATAATAACACAAGTACACAATTATCACAGGGCAAGATACAATATCTTAAGAATATACAATCACCAAGAAGCGCAAAATCAGGATGTACAATATAAAAGAACGGGAAAGTACTCACAAGTAGTAAGATAAGAATCTCGTGAGCCAAGGGGAGGCTGGAAGAAAGAGGGTCCGAACAGGCATCCGCTAATCTACGCTTGTGCTGCATACTCTGATCAGATACAGTAAGGCCACCATAGTCCAGACCTAGGATCAGATATAAGAATCCAGGGTTGTCAGAAAGCAACCTAGCAAGTACGTAAGCTAAAGCCAGTTGGCGTGCTCAGGCAGCAGTCACACGTGTACATGATCAAGTGATGTGGTTCAGGCATACGAGTACAGGCAATGACCAGTAATATAAATGAAAATCTGAGAATTGATACGAAAACACAGAAATAAGCAAGTCAAGGGATTTAACACAATAGCACAAGTATCATGTGTAAGTGGTGAGTAGGATAATATATTGTATCACAGGTCTTCCAAGTATAAATCAAGTATGTCGCTAGTCGGTGTCAGTAGGATGTTATTATTAATTATTAAGTCTCGTCCGATTTGTATATTTCGGTATGTGTCTCATTCTACATATCTCAGTATACAGACCGGAGAGTAAGTTATTGAAACTGATGGAGATCGATGAACCATGCTTAGAATGGGTCCCGTACATGCCCGAGACAACAGTCAACAAGTATCTGGTACTGAGTCAGAACGTACCGCTAAGTACCAGACTTATTGTACGCCCGAATGAAATAGGATGTCACCGCTCCTACAGGAATAGGCCTAGAGGTTTATGACATACCCAGAAAGAAGGGGAGTAGGGGTGTCAGTACACCCACGGATACACTTGGTGGCTTCCAAGTGAATCCTAAAAGTGTGGCCGCGACACTTAAGACCATCATAAACATGGAGACTATATCGGTACTCATTAGTTTTCTCCATTCCAGTGTAAGTTGTCTAATTATTATAATTGTCCAGTGATAATGTCCACAGTGTGTTCACAACATTCTAATATACATAATTATCCAATTACAGGGATCAACAGCAGTATATTATCAGAAGTCTCCTTGTTATACAGGGGTTCAAAAATACAAGAGTTCAAGAGTATAGAAGTTCAGGAGTACCAGATGTCTAGTAATAGTATAATATTCATGTCAAGTCCCCGTATAAGTGATAATCATGGATATGCAATATAATACATGTGTCAGGTGTAATAGTATCCAGTCAGGTGTTACAACATCAAGTCAAGTGTACTTGTACTATGTGAAAGCATGTCAAGTGATAGCATGTCAATTATCAAGTGTAAAATATCAAGGTATCAGGTGTCAAGTATTTAATATATCGGTGTCAAGTAAGTTGAATACAGAGCCACAATATTATATGTCAGGCAATCATTCGGTTATATGACATGATACAGGAGACAATATAGTTGAGCATTTCAAACTCTTCACGACCATATTTATAACAACAATAGATTAATCTTTTAATTAGCTATGCGAAGCCGAGTGAAGCGGGAGCGTATCTAGGCATATCCAATGCAAGTATAATACCAATTTAATGAATTATAATAACGGCCAACAAGTATTCGTATAACATATTAATATTAGAAAATCACTCGCATATTATATGTTAACTCGCATAACGATACATCATGTATTAAAAGCCATAATAGCGTCCCAAGAAAAGGTACTCGCCTAAACCATTAAAAAACTCTGTAAAATGTTAGAACACTAGAAACACGTGCACTTCACCAATTCATGTTAAAATATATAATTATAATTTTTTTAGAAAGAGATAAGAGAAGATAAAGAGGAGAGAGAAAATTAGAGTGAGAGAGAGGTGTTGGGGGAGAGAGAGTTGTAGGAAAGTGAGAGAGAGAGAGAGTTCTTGCTGGAAATAGTAGAGGGGGTGAGAAAGAGTTTGATGGAAAAGAAGGAGATAAAAGAGGAAAGAAGGAAAAAGAAAAAAAGAAAAAAAGAAAGAAAGAATGGAAGAAAGAAGTGAAGAAAGAAGAGAAGGGGGAAGGTGGTGGCCGGCGGCGCTGGCCGTCGCAGGCAACCAGGGCGACAGCGACGGTGCCAGAGGGGCAGCCGACGAGGAGGGGTGGCCGGCTACGCCCCTTGGGTGGAGAAGAGAGAGGGGGAGGGGAGTTGTTGGTGTTATTATTGATGTTGTTGTAGGTGTTAATGGTGAAGGTGGTGTGGTTGAAGGTGTTGAAGATGTGGTAGTGTTGGAAGTTGGAGGAGAATGAGGAGAGGGGTTTGGATATTAGGAGTGGAGAAATTAGGGGATTTGATGGTGACTGGAGCAGAAGGAAGGTAATGGTGATGGGTTTTTGGGGAAATTAGAGGAGAAGGAGTGGAAATTGAAAATAAGGGAAGTGAAAAAAGGAGAGGAGGACCTGGGGGGAGGCAGCTCTGACTAGGGGACGGCGACAGTGGGGGTGGTGATGGTGGAGGCGGCGGTCAAGGGGAGAAAGAGGAGAGGAGTTGGTGGGAGAGATGAAGAAGGAGATTGAGAAATGAGGAAGGAAGAAAGAAAAAAAAGGAAAGAAAGAGAGAGAGAGGGAGAGGGAGAGTATGGTGGAGGAATGGGTAGTGGGGTGCGGCTGTCAGCAGAGTATGGGAGCAGGTGGAGAAGAAAGAAAGGGAAAAGAAAAAGAAGAGAAGAAAATAATATTATTTAATACGGGTAAAAATTGACTGTTTCAGAATCGCTCCAAAAAATTCTCAAAAATAGAAAATATTATTTTAAGATGTCTGGTAAAATCAGATTCAAGAAATTTAATCTGATTTTTAAATTAAAAATCTTGAAATCTTCTGGCAATACTAGTCAACTCCAAAACTGGTCGAAATTTGATAAATTCGGAAAATCTCAAAAAATGTATTTAGATAGAAAATAAGATTTTAAGAAGTAATGTGGAAGCTATTTCTATATATTTGACTCTATTTGAAAACTAAAAACTGAAAAGTCACCTAGAGGGGGGGGTGAATAGGTGACAATGCTAATCTATGAACTAAATGCGGAATTTAAAAACTTAATGCAAATTACACTCAAGTGTGATCAACAAATGATTCACACACAACCAAGCCAAGCAAATATGAATGCACAATATGAATAAGGCAAGGCACAAAGTAAAGAGAGAGATAGAGAGAGCCAATGGATCAAGCGCAAACAACAAGATATGTTATCGAGGTTCGAGCACCCAGCTCTACATCCCCGCCTTCGACACACGAAGGATTTCCACTAGCTCGTCCACCTAGGACCCTTTACAAGGAGTACCCAACACTCCTCTCTTTACAACCTCCTCCCTGAGGCAAACTCCAACAATCACAACCTCCTCCTTGAGGCAAATATACAAACCAATACAACAAACTCTCAATCACCAACCAATACAAGGATCACCTCTCAACTAGAGGGATACAACCCAAAGCACAAAGCTAAGAAAAGATTGGGTTACAACTTGGTGGTCACAACAACAACCACAAACAACTTCTTCTTCCACACAAATAACCTATAGATATAGATAGTAGATTTTTAGCTCAAGTGTGGAGAAAACCAAGGGATATGAAACCAACAACTCAAAGAAAAACCTTTGGGAAACAAATGAAATCAAGATATAGAAGTTCAAACAAAAGCTTTTCCCAAAATCCCTTTTCTTTGATTTTTCAAACCCTAATCAAAAACACAAAAGATTGTCCACTTTGAATCCAAAAACCTATTTTTCTTGCAGCAAAAAACACCAGAGAGATAGAAAATTTTAGCCCAAAAATTCTTTTTGGAAAAACTCTCTCAAATGGGGTATTTATAGGCAATTTAGAAAACTAGCCGTTTACAGAATATTTGCCAGATTTACCCTGCCGGTCGACCGGCCCGGTCGACCGCCCAACGGTCAAATTCTGAACCGTTGTGGCTACCGGTCGACCGCCTCGGTCGACCGAGAATTCCTGAGAGCCAACAGCTCTCCGTCGGTCGACCGCTTCGGTCGACCGGATACAGAGTCAGCCAGCGTGCACGTATCCGTGCACGTCGGTCAACCGGAACGGTCGACTGGCTTCTTTGGTGCGGTCGACCGTACCAGTCGACCGGCCAAGCCTGGCAGACAAAAATCAGGTCTGAAATCTGAGGAAAATTAATGTCAAATAAATTCTTATAAATTACTAAAAATCCCCAAAATAGTTTTAGCATTTTGCATTGATATATAAACATGTGATAAAAGTTTTGACTCAAATATCAAGCAATTAAAACTATTTTTGTATCTTATCATATTTATCAAAAACCAAAACTTGTATTTTCTAAAACTCGAATTTTGAATAGAAAATACACATTGTCCAAAACCTATCTGAAATACAAAAATATGATATTTAAACATTTTGAAGCATATTGTATATGAATAGAAATTCAATATACAAGAAACATATATATATATATATATATATATATCATGATTTTTGTCATTAAGTCCAAAAATATGTTTTGTTGTAAATACCAAAACATAAAACTCATGAAATAGGTATATCAAAGTAAGTTTGTCTAAGAGTTGAAGCATGCATGTATATAGAACAAATCTAATATACATTAAACCATGTAAACTTGTATTGATATAATATCTATTCATGCAAACCAAAATCGGTTAAACCTAAAACCGAAAAACCAAAAACCAATATTCAAAACATGAAACGTGTGTGTGTTGTGAACTTGAGCATTATCATACTATTCTAATCTTTACAATTAGGTTCTAAACACAAACTAAACTAGGGATACCTAAGTCTTCTTGTAGAGCGCCGTCTCCAAGTTGACTCGGTCCAAACCGTGATTCACCAAGCAAGTGCTATATATGATCTTTGACGCTTGGCTCTTGAATCAACATGTGCAAGCTTCCAAATCATCTTGTTGAAGCTAAACACCAACTAATATCTTGGTTAATGATCTGAAACTAAAATCACAAGATAATTAGTACACATAACTACATGAGTTAATCATCATCAAAACTAGAGTGGAAGGTCTTTGGGCCAACAATCTCCCCCTTTTTGATGATGACAAAACTCATGGAGTTATATATGCATGGATTAAAGTAATGCTTCAAAGAAGCTCTCCCTTAACTCATGCATAGGAATAAACAAACAATAAGATGCATATAAACAAGGTTCTTGACATAAAATGAATATGCATATGAAACGTGCTATTGATTCCAATTAAAACAAAACAACTAAATTACCAAAACATGCTCTTGATACCAATGGATACTAATAAAAACAAAACTCATAATGCTCTTGATACCAATACCAATGGAGATGAAATGAACATAAAACTGAAAACTCATGCATATCAATTCCAATAAATCTTCTCCCCCTTTTTGTCAATCATCAACAAAGGGGTAAAAACAAAAAGATATGAATTCTTCTCCCCCTAAATATATGAAACAAAGAATAAACAAACTACTTCAAGGGGTGAAACAAAAAAAAATGATACCAATTAAAAAAATGTCAAAGAAGTGCATTATGATATCAATAAAAAGTGATCATAAAAACATTTAAGAAATGCCTACCAATTACCAATTGAAAGTAAGAGGGGCATTGAAAACAAATATGATCCCAATTGAAATTAAAACATATTGAAAATAAAACACATGATACCAATTGAAAAACACATTGATACCAATTGAAATTAAAACATATTGAAAATAAAACACATGATACCAATTGAGAAACACAATGATACCAATTTTGAAAATGCATCTAGATACCAATTGAGGATATTTATCTTTATAAGCAAATGAAACCAATTAAAAAATCAATAATCATACTTTAATCATTTTTCATTATAAAGTTAGGGAGTGGGAAACAAAACCAATGGTAAACTAAATACCAATTGAGAAATTGAAATGTGAGTTTTTCTCCCCCTTTATGAAATACTAACTAAACATATGCATAAGCTAAAAAAAAGATACCAATTGAAAACAAGTCAATTGAAATAATGTTAAAGCTCAAGCTTAGCATAAGCAAGATAATGATAATGCTTGTATAAAGATACCAATTGAAAATTGAATCAATTGAAAATGATGGTCATTAAAAAAAATCAAGCTTATCATAAACAAAATTTGTGATATCTTGAAACACAAATAAATCATCTATATATGTATGTAAGAAAAAGATACCAATTGAAATTGATACTATATGAAGTGTAAGCATACATATATAAAACAAAACATATATGAGTATACAGAAGGATGTCAAGATTGATACCAATTGAAAGAATTCAATGATACCAATTGAAACAACAATAAGATCAAGTGTATATCTCATAACAACTACCACCCAATCATGTGCAAGTTTAAAAATGATTTTCATTATAAAGCATACATGAACATGATCTCCCATCCAACCACCCTTTGATGGTAGGAGTTTTCAAAAATAGATTTGGAAATATAGTTTGTTGAAAATCTCTACCTCATGAAGAATATCACAATTAGTTATATGAATCAACTAATACGAAATTCTTCAATAAATCAAAATATATTTCATGAAGGACATGTAAATCACATGATCATCAACACTCAAAATCCATAAAGCCCATCTAATACTCATGAAAACAAGATCATGAGAAAACTAATAAGGTGAGTGTATAGGATATATGTGAAACACACTTATCATGAAAATGGACAATCAAGCTCAATATTGAAATTCCTTTAAAACATTTACACATGATAAATTAAATTACTTTTACCAAAAGAAATTTCCAAAAACATGAAACCTATCTAAGATGTGAAATCACCTATTGAAATCATCTTAAAAACATGATATTCATCATAAATGTGAAATCACCTAAAAACATAAAAATCATCAAAACATGATTTAAACTTCAAGGCATATGTATGTCATGTACAAACTAAAGTATACATACATATCCTAAACACAATGAGTCCACAAAAGTATGTGCATGAAGGCACGTGGCTCAAGGATGTACATGTATACTCAATAGTTTGGACAAGATAGACATATACATGAAGTTAAAACAAAATATGATGAATACAAGTTAAATGCAAGAATCATCAAAACTAGACTATACTAGTACATCAAGTGAATACAAATGAGCGTTTAAGCACAATCATATATAAAGGTCTATTTGTAGCTCACTAGTTGTACAAGTATAAATCCTAGTCTTAATGAAAACTATCATTCAAGCAAGTAGTCAAAACGGATCAACAATCAACATGATCATGATAATTAAAAACATGAATTATTAAAATAAAAAATCATAGTCAACCATATGATTAGCATGACAAAGACATGTGCATTAGAACTATGATCAACATGATAGCTAAACATAAATAGAACACAAAATAAGGGTCCATACTAAACATGGGTGCTCAAGTAACTAAACATGTATAACACTAATCTAACTAACATAGCATAAGCATAATGAACAATGAAACAAAACATGCTATGAATAGATGAACATGGAAAGTATGCAAATAAAAATGGGAGTTAGAGAATGATACCAAAACCGATGAAGGTGCATCTCTAGTTCTCCAAAACATGATGGTCCTCTCCACCTAATTTCCTTGAGAGTGAAGCATCCAAATGGTTCTCCTTTTAGCTTAGAATGCATCCACCTCAAGGCACCAATACCCTCACGTGACGCGAGAGCTCCCACCTACATCAAAAGTCAAAGAGGTGGATCTTGGTACCCATTTCTTTGTGGGTCCACGGGGGTTAGTATCTTTTCTAACCCAAACATAATTAGTTGCTAAATTTTCATGATAAATGCGATCATAACAAAATCTAGCAAGGTGGCCTTTTCGACCACAATGTGTACATGTGTACACGTGAGCATACATATGATGGTGGTGATCATGAAAAGCATGTGTATGCCTAGATGGGTGTGCATGCAAGGTTGCAACTTGTTTCTTGCGAATCAAGGTTTCCAATCGTGTGTGATTCATGGCACAATGGCTCAAAGTGGAGCCCAAACTATCAACATTTTTCTTCAAAACAAGTATATCATTTTCAATGTTAGAAGATAAAGTGGAGCATGCAATAGGTGTGCTAGAACATGAAGCAACATTAGCATGGCAAACATCAATCTCTTTTTGCAAAGATTTATTTTTAATCAAAACCAAATCCAATTCTCTAGTAATTGAATCAATATCATTTTTCAAAGTAAGATTTTCTTTAAAAGTAAAATCCAATTTTGAAGATAAAATCTCATTGTGCTTTACAACATCATCACAATCATTTTTGTTTTTCAAAAATTCATTTTCCTTTAAAGCAAGTTCAAGTTGAGATTTAAGTGAGTCACATTCACTTGCAATCTCTTCCTTCTCTTGCAAAACCAATTCAAAATTAGAGCATAAATCCTTTAATTCATTTTTCAACACAAGATTATCTTCTTTCAACAAATCATGTTTTTTCAACAAATTTTCAAGCTTTTGAGCAAGTTCCATATTTAAAGTTTGAACTTCAAAACAACCATGGTAATAAGAACTAGAGCTATCATCAATATGAGAATCCGATTGTACCTCAAGGGAGTTCTTCCCTTGGACCATGAGGCATTGCTCTTCGGACTTTTCTCTTTTAGATCTCCTCATCTTGTTAATTATCCTTGGAAGCTCGGGAGACGTCAAGATGCTCCAAACTGCAAAAGCCGAATCATAGTGATCAAAAACGGGTAAAAGAAATTCATTTAAAGATGCTCTAAGTGCTCTAAGTGCTAATGCATTGGCCTTCTTATGCTTGCTACTATTTGGGAGGGATTCTATGGTAATGGCTTGATAAACTAGATGACCTAGTGTTTTTAAATGCCTAGTCATGTCCACCTTCCAAGTATCAAGTCTAAAATGGTCAAACATAGGAGGGCTAGCCATGAGTGCAAACTAGTTGAGTGCAAATGAAAATGCAAGTGAAGATTAGCAAACCAAGATCACTCCTAGGTGGCTAAACCTAAATATCAGGAGCACTAGCTCTGATACCAATTGAAAAGTCACCTAGAGGGGGGGGTGAATAGGTGACAATGCTAATCTATGAACTAAATGCGGAATTTAAAAACTTAATGCAAATTACACTCAAGTGTGATCAACAAATGATTCACACACAACCAAGCCAAGCAAATATGAATGCACAATATGAATAAGGCAAGGCACAAAGTAAAGAGAGAGATAGAGAGAGCCAATGGATCAAGCGCAAACAACAAGATATGTTATCGAGGTTCGAGCACCCAGCTCTACATCCCCGCCTTCGACACACGAAGGATTTCCACTAGCTCGTCCACCTAGGACCCTTTACAAGGAGTACCCAACACTCCTCTCTTTACAACCTCCTCCCTGAGGCAAACTCCAACAATCACAACCTCCTCCTTGAGGCAAATATACAAACCAATACAACAAACTCTCAATCACCAACCAATACAAGGATCACCTCTCAACTAGAGGGATACAACCCAAAGCACAAAGCTAAGAAAAGATTGGGTTACAACTTGGTGGTCACAACAACAACCACAAACAACTTCTTCTTCCACACAAATAACCTATAGATATAGATAGTAGATTTTTAGCTCAAGTGTGGAGAAAACCAAGGGATATGAAACCAGCAACTCAAAGAAAAACCTTTGGGAAACAAATGAAATCAAGATATAGAAGTTCAAACAAAAGCTTTTCCCAAAATCCCTTTTCTTTAGTTTTTCAAACCCTAATCAAAAACACAAAAGATTGTCCACTTTGAATCCAAAAACCTATTTTTCTTGCAGCAAAAACACCAGAGAGATAGAAAATTTTAGCCCAAAAATTCTTTTTGGAAAAACTCTCTCAAATGGGGTATTTACAGGCAATTTAGAAAACTAGCCGTTTACAGAATATTTGCCAGATTTACCCTGCCGGTCGACCGGCCCGGTCGACCGCCCAACGGTCAAATTCTGAACCGTTGTGGCTACCGGTCGACCGCCTCGGTCGACCGAGAATTCCTGAGAGCCAACAGCTCTCCGTCGGTCGACCGCTTCGGTCGACCGGATACAGAGTCAGCCAGCGTGCACGTATCCGTGCACGTCGGTCGACCAGAACGGTCGACTGGCTTCTTTGGTGCGGTCGACCGTACCAGTCGACCGGCCAAGCCTGGCAGACAAAAATCAGGTCTGAAATCTGAGGAAAATTAATGTCAAATAAATTCTTATAAATTACTAAAAATCCCCAAAAATAGTTTTAGCATTTTGCATTGATATATAAACATGTGATAAAAGTTTTGACTCAAATATCAAGCAATTAAAACTATTTTTGTATCTTATCATATTTATCAAAAACCAAAACTTGTATTTTCTAAAACTCGAATTTTGAATAGAAAATACACATTGTCCAAAACCTATCTGAAATACAAAAATATGATATTTAAACATTTTGAAGCATATTGTATATGAATAGAAATTCAATATACAAGAAACATATATATATATATATCATGATTTTTGTCATTAAGTCCAAAAATATGTTTTGTTATAAATACCAAAACATAAAACTCATGAAATAGGTATATCAAAGTAAGTTTGTCTAAGAGTTGAAGCATGCATGTATATAGAACAAATCTAATATACATTAAACCATGTAAACTTGTTTTGATATAATATCTATTCATGCAAACCAAAATCGGTTAAACCTAAAACCGAAAAACCAAAAACCAATATTCAAAACATGAAACGTGTGTGTTGTGAACTTGAGCATTATCATACTATTCTAATCTTTACAATTAGGTTCTAAACACAAACTAAACTAGGGATACCTATGTCTTCTTGTAGAGCGCCGTCTCCAAGTTGACTCGGTCCAAACCGTGATTCACCAAGCAAGTGCTATATATGATCTTTGACGCTTGGGCTCTTGAATCAACATGTGCAAGCTTCCAAATCATCTTGTTGAAGCTAAACACCAACTAATATCTTGGTTAATGATCTGAAACTAAAATCACAAGATAATTAGTACACATAACTACATGAGTTAATCATCATCAAAACTAGAGTGGAAGGTCTTTGGGCCAACAAAAACTAGGAATCGGTCAGCGACACCGATCGACACCGGTTTTGAAGATTTTATAGAATGTTTATGAAAAATTTCAGAAAATCGTGAAAAATTTAAAATATTAGAAAATGATATTTAAAGCTAAAACTGATCAAATTTGACTATCGAAAAGATCAAATCAAGTAATACACTAGGATCAGGTCCGCGGTTCAGACTAGGGCTGACTCTGAGTCCACGAATCCAGATCCAATACAAAACAATCGTATAAATAATCATAAAACAAAATAAATACAAATAATAAATTAAAAAAATATAATAGATAAATCAGAATATGTATCCAAGTACGTATTCCGGGAGCGGGGTGTTACAGTTCTAGGCCCCAACGGCTATATTTTCATACCCTATAAATATGGTCCTTTGAGGCTAGTTTTAACTAAGATTTTAAAGTGTAATTTTTTCCACCTTCTCAAGTATTTTTAGCAAAGTTTTCAAAAGAGTTTTTGTGCTAAAATTCTCTATATTTGTTTTCAAAGTTTTGGAAAAAAAAATCAAAGAAATACAAGTTTTGGGAATTCTATTTTGTTCTTCATTTTCATATTTATCTAGAAGTTTTTTTCAAGTATTTTCTTTATGTTTTCTTTTCCAAAAACTTTGTGCACTCACATACTTTTTCTTTTCAATTCAAATCTATCCTCTAGGATTTTGTATTGTGAGAGGTTTTGTTTGTGATCTCTTTAGATCTCTAAGAGAGTTTATGATCATTGGATCACCAAGTTATAAACTTTTTTCTTTCCTTTGGCTTTGTGCCTTCCCACTTGTGTAGAGAGAAGGAGTTGTGTACTCCAGTGTTGAGTTATAATTCCTCAGTCCCTATATGGTAGATCCTATAGTGGATAGTTGAAATCCTTCTGTGTGAAGGCGGGGACGTAGAGCAGTGACTCGAACCTTGAAACATATCCCAATATTTACGTTTGATCTTCTATCTCTCAACTCTATCTCTCTTATATCTTGCATTGATTTACATTATTCATGTTCATATGCTAGATATAGTTTGTGTGCCCACACTTGTGTTCAACCAAGAGAGCTTATAAAACATCTCAACTCTTAATCTAGAGGAGTAGTTTCAGAGCCTTTCACGGAGAATTCGAACTCACTCTTGGTTACACATAGTGTGTGAGCAATTAAGTTTTTAATTCCATATTATTTGTCCTAAATTAGCTTGTACACCTATTTACTCCCCCTCTATGTGTACTTTCAATTGGTATCAGAGTTAGCGCTCCTAATATTCGGTTTAACTACGTAGAAGTGAGATCCTTATTACTAATCTAGATTTGTCTTTACACACATATTAGTTTGTACTCATGGATTATCTTGTCACTCCTATGTATGATGTTTTCAACACTGACATGTGAAAATTTAAAATGAGTTCATACCTCAAACCCCTAGGTTTGCATGTTTACCTTGCCACTACCAAGAAATCATATAATGGTAATGACAAGCATATAGAGGCTAATTGTAACACCCGATTTAAATTAATCCGGGTTATAGTCTAAAATAATTTTCATTTAACTGGTGTAACAGTAATGTTTAAGCTTAGTCTAAAATTTTAGAAAATACTAGAAGTATATGTATATATATACACATAAGTATTCACATTGGCACATTTTTGATACTAAGTATATTGTGCATATTTAATAGAGGTATATTACAAGAGTATACTTATACCTAACCAAAGTATTAAATTGTAAGTATATCATCGGAATACTCAAACTAAAATACATTAAGTCCTAAAATAGTTAGAATTAGGGGTGATGTGTTGGCAACTTGAGAGCAAGAGGGAGTTGAGGTGGGGGCTATCTAGGGTGCTTGGGAAATTGGGGTATGAGGTGTCAAGCCCTTAGCAATTATAGGAAATTAATAATTCTAATAGGAAAATAAGTATTCCTAAAATACTTAACTCTCCTTCCCCCAAAAATTTCTATTCTTCTTCCTTGGCTGAGAACGAAAACCCCCAAAATCTCTCTCTTCCTTTGATCAACCAAGCTCTCTCTCTCTCTCTCCCCCCTTCCACTCCCCCACCCTAGCCGCACGCCAGCCGGAGGTGGCGGAACCAGCGGCGACCAGGGCGGCCGCGCGGCAGGCGCGGCAGGGGGGCAGGCCGCGCGCGGCGCAGGGCCGGCGAGCGGGCGCCGCGGCAGGGGAGCTCGCGAGCGCGCGCGCGCTGGGAGTGCTGCAGGCGACGCGCCAGGGAGGAAGGGGGGTTTTTCGAGGCGGAGTCCGGGGAGTTCGCCGGCCGAATTCGTTCCTCTTCGAGTGAAATTAGGGAAAAACAGAACCCTAATCGAAGGTAAATCCTAAAGATCTCTTAAGATTAGGCTATGTGTTGTATCAATGACTAATTTTAGGATTTATCTTGGTTTAGGGCTTTGATTCGGCGGGTGAAATAGGCGGATTTCATCACGTAGGCACTTGTCGAGCAAGGTGAGTAAACTGAATTTTGTTAACTAGGTTAAGGTTATAAATTGCTAAATTTTTGGATATGTAAATGGTTGAGTGGATCACTAATGGATATAAACTTGTATGTAAATTTATATATATGTAATGAAAAGAATAAAAATATATCATGTTCTGAAAGTTTCATGAGAGAAATCTCATTATGTATGAAGTTAGGAATTTTGCTTGCAAAGGGTGTGCACTACCTAGATTAGCCTCATAGTTGCATGTTTGAGAAACACGGGTAACTCCTCCTATTGACTAGGTAAATTAATACGGAAAACCGGTTTAGGTTACATGTATTAGAGGACGTCACGAAGTCTTATGTGATATGTGTATGCTTTATACCGTTAATTTAGCTAGATACAATGCGTGTGGAATATCGGACTAGGTATCGTAGCGAGAAATAAAAAGAGAAATATGTCAATACTATGTAAGTACACTAAATGTAATCATTAGCGTGGTGTGACACTCTCATTATAAAAGAATAAAATGTGTACATTAGAAGGGTAGATATACCCATATAAATATAAACTCATACAAGAGAATGGCTTGCTTACTTTTCATAGTACATGAAACGTTCATGTGTAATTGTATGTTAAATTGAATGAAGTATATATTGTGTATGAATTATTTAGAGGAAGGGGCCGAGTAAGAACCGGCAGGAGGGGAAGACGGTGAAATTTGCATTATGAGTATCTATGTATATTATTTGGAGGAAGGGGCCGAGTGAGAACCGGTAGGAGGGGGAAGACGGTGACAACCATATTATGTATATACTTGTACTATATATATACTACTTGGAGGAAGGGGCCGAGCGAGAACCGGTAGGAGGGGGAAGACGGTGACAACCATATTATGTATATACTTGTACTATATATATATACTACTTGAAGGAAGGGGCCAAGCGGGAGCCGGCAGAAGGGGGAAGGCGGTGACAACTATACTTTGTTTCTATTTTGTGCTAAATATGATAGTGATAACCTAAATAAACTTTCATGATAGTTAAGACATCTATCTTAAAATTTAGGAGCATGTGAGAGTACGACGAGAACCCGTTAATGAACTTCAGGATCAACTTAAAACCATTTGATATAAGGAATTAAATTAGTAAATTTTAGATGGTTTACTCACTGAGCTGTCAAGCTCACGTCTTTATTTCTTTTGTAAATTTCAGGTTCGGACAAAGGTAAGAGGCCAATGTAGATTCCGAAATCTTAAGAATGTGGATTGATCGACTCTTCCATGTCTCTTGTGATCAATTGTCTACTTTCATATTTTGTCTACTTTTGGAAATGCTTAATGTTTATATGTGAGAACTTGGTGTATGTAAAATGTATTTGGGTGTTATTACTGTAAGTCTAAGCTTTATGCGTGGCCGTTAGACTCTAGAACTTGACAGGTAATCTTAGTTGCATGTATGGAAGGACTTGGACCATGTTATAGTAAATATGATGTATTGTGGGAATGAATGTTGTGACTCTCCTTGGGATATGATGGATGAATGCAAAGTTATGTAAAGAGGCCTTCTTTTCCTTATGTTGATAAGTAGGCAAATTGTGCCGAAATATGATATTGGTAATGTTGGATCCATTGTGGACAATTATTGTGGTGGTGTAGTATGGCATAGTCCATATTTTAGGGGAGGTGCTGCCAAATTTTTGAGGAAATATTATTTTATCAGTCTTATATTATAAGTAGTTACTGGGACCGTTACAGTTGGTATCAGAGCAAGGTTGTTAGACCAAGTATAGACTAATTGTAGGGTTGTATGCACATTACATGTTCGTTGGTGGAAGCACTAGGGAGGTTACTATTAGACCGTGGAATTTTAAGTGTATGGGTTCCCTGAAATGTATGATATTTGCCTGTTCTCCTACGTTCTAATTCGGGTACCCGCATACTCTAATTTGAATGGATCCTACGAGAGGTGCGGGCCTATCGTGTGGATCTCCAGTGGTATGGGACACTGAGACTGGGGAGTAAGTAAAATATCAGATAAGTCAGGAGTAACTCAACCAGAAGGTACCTGAATTTGGTAAATTAATTGCAAGCTTTTCATAGATATATGTACATAGATATATGTGGTTAATCTATCATATTTTGAGGATTGGGAAGGAAAATAATCTAACATGAAACCTTATCCTTTCAGATGGGAGATTCTGACACGCCCGAGTTGTCATCAGAGGGCTCAGAAATGGAAAGTCAGAGTTGGATTGCAAATAGCATGGACTGGGACTACGAGTCCGATGAAACGGATCCAAAAACTATCTTTAGTAGACCCAAGGGTAGTACCAATGTGATGGGGGTAGCAGAACGCAACAAAGGGAATACCATCAAGGATGCCGAGAGTGTTATAAGGAATATGCCAGGGATCGAGGACCAGGAAGACGCATCTGATGCTGAGGTGGAGTCCCCTGGGAAGATGTTTTATGGGGGTATTTGGTGCAATTCAAATTGGATTGAAGATATGGATCTATATGACGATCATGAGTACTGGAGATGCGGGGATGACAATATAATAGAAGAGGATCCAGAAGAGGATCCCGAGGAAGAGGACCCGAAGAAGACCCCGAGGAAGAGGATCCAGAAGAAGATCCAGAAGAAGGAGTCCATAAGGGGGAAGCCTCAGCCGGTGATAGTATGGACAAAAGCTTTGCTGACTCAAACACCACTCCATGAAGTCTAGGGGCTAGGACATAGTATTTTGGGAGAATAAATATTTTGGACTTCCATGTTTAGGACTTTTTGGGAAGGGCCTTGTATGTTGTAATCAAATGTGCAGAAATGGCATATCTTAGTTTGTGCACTTGCAACTTTTGTATGAATATGAATATAAGCATTTCATGTAAATTTTGTAAACATAATATTTTGAAGTTATAATAGTAGTGGCAGTGGCATTTTGTATATGAAGCTTTCATATTCTAAAGAATTTTGTTGATAACAAGAATTGTTAAATTTTCTAGGTAGTAATGGATCTAAAATTTCCTCCACCGGATACTAATTCTGATGGGAACGCCCCACCCCACAGTACGGTTGGGAGTGTTCATCCTCCGACCAATCAGGAGATTACGATGGATCGATTCAATACCGATCGGAGAGCCCCTGACAGGATGCCGGAATGGTTGATGCAGTTAACCACTTTAAGCAATCCACGCAGGGCCCTAGAGCAATTTCAAAAATTGAACCCCCCGCCATACAAAGGAGGAGCAGACCCAATTCAAGCAGAGGAGTGGCTTCGTTAAATTTGCAAAATACTAGACGTGATGGAATGCACCGAGGATCAAAGGGTATCTTTCACTTCTTTTATGTTCCAAGGCGAGGCGGAACATTGGTGGGAGGTGGTTAAAATAGGAGCTAAATCCCTAGGAGAAGAAATTTCTTGGAAATTCTTGGTCAAAAAGTTCAATGAGAAATATATACCTGGAGTAGTGAGGGACAAGCTCGCGATGGAATTTCAAGAATTAAAACAAAATCTATTGACGGTGAATCAGTATGAAATCAAATTCACCCAATTATCAAGATATGCTGGTAAGTTGGTGTCCGAAGAAGAAGACAGGACAAAAAGGTTTGTACGGGGTCTGAGGCCAGAAATCAGGAGCCAACTAATTCCATTTCAACTACAGATTTACAGTCAGGCGGTAGAGAAGGCTCTAGAAGTTGAAAGGGACCTGCAAGAAAATCAGGATGTAAGAACTAGAGAATTGCCATCTGCCAAACGCTTCCGATATCTCAGCACACCAAGAATTGGATCTACCAACTTCAGGTTCGGCGGAGGAACTGGACCTTCATCAACATCAACTCCGAGAACGATGGCAGACTCGTGGCCCATGAATGCAGGATCCTTCCAAAACTCGCCACATGCATCTTATCCGCGTCAAAATTTCGCGGGAGGAACGTGGTGTCCTAGATGCAACCGCAATCACACAGGGAGCTGCCTAGTAAACAAACAGTGTTTTGCCTGTGGCCAACTGGGCCACATGAGGAGGGATTGTCTGACACTACGAGGACATTCTGGTGCTGTTAGGGGAACGGGCAGGCGGACCGCAGGCATCGGCCCGACAACTGGATCATCGGGAGCTTTTCGGCGATCTGTCAACACATTTCGACCAGCCATGACGCAGGCTTCAGTGCAACAACCCAGGGCTCAAGGAAGAATGAATGCTTTAACCCAACAGGAAGTCCGGCCATCTAACACATACTATTTGCTTATCTGGAGCAATCGCTCGAGCATTATTTGATTCCGGTGCCACACATTCGTTTATTTCCTCATCTTTTGCCACAAAAATTAATAAGATACCCGAACCCTTGAGTTTTCAACTGGCGGTGTCCACTCCGGTGGGCACAACTTTGACTACTGATATATATTATAAGG
Source organism: Agave tequilana (assembly GCA_038442645.1). Lineage (NCBI taxonomy): Eukaryota > Viridiplantae > Streptophyta > Magnoliopsida > Asparagales > Asparagaceae > Agave > Agave tequilana. The sequence continues at coordinate 25,193 of JAVJIF010012371.1, forward strand.
GATGTGAAATTATCATAGGAGAAATAAATACACATGCAGACTTGATCAAACTAGGAGAGATGGAATATGACATCATCCTAGGAATGCATTGGTTATCAACACACCATGCACATGTAGACTGCCATCAAAAGAAAATAATCTTCAAAATACCAGGGACCCCAGAATATGTGTTCGAAGGGACAAGGAATAAAATCAGCATTCCTGTGATCTCAGCCTTAAAGGCCACCAAATTATTGCGACATGGATGTCAAGGATTTTTGGCAACATTATTAGCCAAGGAGGAAGAGGAAGTAAGAATTGAAGACATAACAGTTGTAAGAGAATATCCTGATGTGTTCCCCGAAGAATTGCCAGGCTTACCTCCTGTCAGGGAAGTAGAGTTCTCCATTGACCTCCTACCTAGAATAGGACCTATATCAAGGGCTCCCTATAGAATGGCACCAGCAGAGATGAAAGAATTGAAGAAACAATTAGAAGAATTATTAGACCTGGGATTTATTCGGCCAAGTGTATCACCCTGGGGCGCTCCTGTGCTATTTGTAAAGAAGAAAGATGGAAGTATGAGATTGTGTATAGATTACCGGGAGTTGAATAAAGTCACTATCAAGAATCAATACCCACTCCCGAGGATAGATGACCTTTTTGACCAGCTTTAGGGTGCAAGTGTATTTTCCAAAATAGATCTAAGATCGGGATACCATCAATTGAAAATCAAATCAGAGGATGTCCCTAAAACAGCCTTTAGAACCAGATATGGGCATTATGAATTTCTGGTGATGCCATTTGGACTGACCAATGCCCCAGCAGCATTTATGGATCTGATGAATAGAATCTTTCAGCCATATTTGGACAAATTTGTAGTGGTATTCATTGATGATATACTAATCTACTCAAGAAACCCGGAAGAACATGAAGAGCATTTGAGAATAGTCTTGCAATTATTGAGGGAAAAATAACTTTATGCAAAATTCAAAAAGTGTGAGTTCTGGCTAGAAAAAGTTAGATTCCTCGGTCATATTATTACTAAAGAAGGAATATCTGTGGACCCAGCAAAGATAGAAGCGATTGAGAATTGGCCCCGACCTACCAATGTCTCCGAAGTACGGAGTTTCCTAGGACTGGCAGGGTATTATCGAAGGTTCGTAGAGGGATTTTCCAGGATTGCGGCACCATTATCACAATTGACCAAGAAAAATCTCAAATTTCATTGGGGGAAAAGCCAGGAGGATAGTTTTCAAGAATTGAAAAATAAGCTAACTTCGGCCCCAATCCTAGCTATGCCCTCTGGGACTGAAGGATATGTTATATACAGTGATGCATCAAAGTCGGGACTAGGATGTGTATTAATGCAGCATGGTAGGGTAATTGCATATGCCTCCAGACAACTTAAAAACCATGAGAAGAACTATCCCACCCATGATTTGGAACTGGCTGCAGTCATATTTGCTCTAAAAATATGGCGACACTATTTATATGGTGTGTCTTGTGATATGTATACAGACCATAAGAGCCTGAAATACATATTTACTCAAAAAGAATTGAATATGCGCCAAAGAAGATGGTTGGAACTAATGAAGGATTATGATTTGACCATTCATTATCACCCTGGGAAAGCCAACGTGGTGGCAGATGCGCTTAGCCGCAAATCAGAGGGATCTTTAGCTACGCTATTAACTTAACAGGCCACTTTGCTAAAGGAGATAGAAAGGATGCAGATAGAGGTTCAACCAAAGGAGATCGTAAATAGAGATAGCCAGATGAACCAAGTTAGAGTGGAATTTGATCTTTATGATAAGGTCCAACAAGCATAACAAAATGATGAGCAGACAGTTAAGAACTTCGAGAAAGTGCTAAGGGGCGAAACACAATATTTTGTCATTGATAAAGGGTTACTAAAGAAGGGAAACCGAGCATGTGTACCCCCAGACTTCGAACTCAAGGAACAAATTATGAGGGAAGCCCATTGCACCCCTTACACTGCACACCCTGGGGCAACTAAAATGTATCAAGATCTGCGAGCAAATTTTTGGTGGGAAGGGATGAAGGATGACATAGCCCGGTTCGTGCAGAAATGTTTAATATGTCAACAAGTTAAAGCGGAACATAAGAAGCCCCCGGGACTGCTAATGCCACTCCAAGTTCCGGAATGGAAATGGAATCACATTACCATGGATTTTGTGACAGGACTTCCCAAATCTCCTCGTGGACATGATGCCATATGGGTGATAGTCGATCGACTCACTAAGTCCGCACATTTCTTACCCATTCGATTGGATTACTCGATGGATAAGTTAGCACAAATCTATCTCCAGGAGATAATTAGAATTCATGGGGTGCCCGAAACCATTGTGTCGGATCGAGACCCTCGGTTCCAATCTAGAATCTGGGTCAATTTATCTAAAGCTCTGGGAACCAAGCTACACCCTAGCACGGCAGCGCACCCGCAAACTGATGGGCAGTCCGAAAGAACTATTCAAATATTAGAGGATATGCTGAGAGCTTGTACATTAGATTTTGGGGGCAATTGGGAGAAGTACCTATCATTAGTGGAGTTCGCATATAACAACAGCTACCAGTCCACTATAGGAATGCCACCCTTCGAAGCTTTATATGGAAGGAAGTGTAGATCACCAATTTGTTGGGAAGAAATGGGAGATCGAAAGTTACTAGGACCAGACATGGTCCAAGAAACTACAGAAAAGATCCGAACAATAAGGAAAAGGATGAAGGCAGCACAAAGCAGACAAAAAGCATATGCAGGTCAACGCCGGAGACCCCTGGAATTTACGGAGGGAGACAAAGTTTTTCTGAAGATATCTCCGATGAAGGGTGTGGTGCGCATTGGCAAAAGAAACAAGTTAGGACCCCGGTATGTTGGACCTTTTGAAATATTGGAAAGAATCGGACCATTGGCCTATCGGTTAGCCTTACCACCCGAGATGGAAAAAGTGCATAACGTGTTCCATGTATCACAGCTAAGGAAATACGTACCAGACCCCAATCATGTCCTTAAATATTCGTCACTACAAATGCAAGAAGACCTGTCCTACGTAGTGGAGCCGGTGCAAATTCTTGACCGTAAGGAGAAACAATTGAGAAATAAAGTGATCCCTTTAATAAAAGTTTTGTGGAGAAGTCAAAAGCTTGAAGAGACTACATGGGAACCGAAAGAAGAAATGCAAAGGTCTCATCCGCAGCTATTTCTAGGTACGTTAAAGTTTCGGGACGAAACTCTTTTAAGGAGGGTAGTATTGTAACACCCGATTTAAATTAATCCGGGTTATAGTCTAAAATAATTTTCATTTAACTGGTGTAACAGTAATGTTTAAGCTTAGTCCAAAATTTTAGAAAATACTAGAAGTATATGTATATATATATACATAAGTATTCACATTGGCACATTTTTGATATTAAGTATATTGTGCATATTTAATAGAGGTATATTACATGAGTATACTTATACCTAACCAAAGTATTAAATTGTAAGTATATCATGGGAATACTCAAACTAAAATACATTAAGTCCTAAAATAGTTAGAATTAGGGGTGATTTGTTGGCAACTTGAGAGCAAGAGGGAGTTGAGGTGGGGGCTATCTAGGGTGCTTGGGAAATTGGGGTATGAGGTGTCAAGCCCTTAGCAATTATAGGAAATTAATAATTCTAATAGGAAAATAAGTATTCCTAAAATACTTAACTCTCCTTCCCCCCAAAAATTTCTGTTCTTCTTCCTTGGCTGAGAACGAAAACCCCCAAAATCTCTCTCTTCCTTTGATCAACCAAGCTCTCTCTCTCTCTCCCCCTTCCACTCCCCCACCCTAGCCGCACGCCAGCCGGAGGCGGCGGAACCAGCGGCGACCAGGGCGGCCGCGCTGCAGGCGCGGCAGGGGGGGCAGGCCGCGCGCGGCGCAGGGCCGGCGAGCGGGCGCCGCGGCAGGGGAGCTCGCGAGCGCGCGAGCGCGTTGGGGGTGCTGCAGGCGGCGCGCCGGGGAGGAAGGGGGGTTTTTCGAGGCGGAGTCCGGGGAGTTCGCGGGCCGGATTCGTTCCTCTTCGAGTGAAATTAGGGAAAAACAGAACCCTAATCGAAGGTAAATCCTAAAGATCTCTTAAGATTAGGCTATGTGTTGTATCAATGACTAATTTTAGGATTTATCTTAGTTTAAGGCTTTGATTCGGATGGGTGAAATAGGCGGATTTCATCACGTAGGCACTTGTCAAGCAAGGTGAGTAAACTGAATTTTGTTAACTAGGTTAAGGTTATAAATTGCTAAATTTTTGGATATGTAAATGGTTGAGTGGATCACTAATGGATATAAACTTGTATGTAAATTTATATATATGTAATGAAAAGAATAAAAATATATCATGTTGTGAAAGTTTCATGAGAGAAATCTCATTATGTATGAAGTTAGGAATTTTGTTTGCAAAGGGTGTGCACTACCTAGATTAGCCTCATAGTTGCATGTTTGAGAAACACGGGTAACTCCTCCTATTGACTAGGTAAATTAATACGGAAAATCGGTTTAGGTTACATGTATTAGAGGACGTCACGAAGTCTTATGTGATATGTGTTTGCTTTATACCGTTAATTTAGCTAGATACAATGCGTGTGGAATATCGGACTAGGTATCGTAGCGAGAAATAAAAAGAGAAATATGTCAATACTATGTATGTACACTAAATGTAAATCATTAGCGTGGTGTGACACTCTCACTATAAAAGAATAAAATGTGTACATTAGAAGGGTAGATATACCCATATAAATATAAACTCATACAAGATAATGGCTTGCTTACTTTTCATAGTACATGAAACGTTCATGTGTAATTGTATGTTAAATTGAATGAAGTATATATTGTGTATGAATTATTTAGAGGAAGGGGCCGAGTAAGAACTGGCAGGAGGGGGAAGACGGTGAAATTTGCATTATGAGTATCTATGTATATTATTTGGAGGAAGGGGCCGAGTGAGAACCGGTAGGAGGGGGAAGACGGTGACAACCATATTATGTATATACTTGTACTATATATATACTACTTGGAGGAAGGGGCCGAGCGAGAACCGGTAGGAGAGGGAAGACGGTGACAACCATATTATGTATATACTTGTACTATATATATATACTACTTGGAGGAAGGGGCCGAGCGGGAGCCGGCAGAAGGGGGAAGGCGGTGACAACTATACTTTGTTTCTATTTTGTGCTAAGTATGATAGTGATAACCTAAATAAACTTTCATGATAGTTGAGACATCTATCCTAAAATTTAGGAGCATGTGAGAGTACGACGAGAACCCGTTAATGAACTTCAGGATCAACTTAAAACCATTTGATATAAGGAATTAAATTAGTAAATTTTAGATGGTTTACTCACTGAGCTGTCAAGCTCACGTCTTTATTTCTTTTGTAAATTTCAGGTTCGGACAAAGGTAAGAGGCCAATGTAGATTCCGAAATCTTAAGAATGTGGATTGATCGACTCTTCCATGTCTCTTGTGATCAATTGTCTACTTTCATATTTTGTCTACTTTTGGAAATGCTTAATGTTTATATGTGAGAACTTGGTGTATGTAAAATGTATTTGGGTGTTATTACTGTAAGTCTAAGCTTTATACGTGGCCGTTTGACTCTAGAACTTGACAGGTAATCTTAGTTGCATGTATGGAAGGACTTGGACCTTGTTATGGTAAATATGATGTATTGTGGGAATGAATGTTGTGACTCTCCTTGGGATATGATGGATGAATGCAAAGTTATGTAAAGAGGCCTTCTTTTCCTTATATTGATAAGTAGGCAAATTGTGCCGAAATATGATATTGGTAATGTTGGATCCATTGTGGACAATTATTGTGGTGGTGTAGTATGGCATAGTCCATATTTTAGGAGAGGTGCTGCCAAATTTTTGAGGAAATATTATTTTATCAGTCTTATATTATAAGTAGTTACTGGGACCGTTACACTAATGCACAAACATTGATTGCACTTAGGCAATCACTAAGCAAAAATATCTTTCTATTATTCTCATTGTGATTCCGCTTTTACAATGTAGAACACATTGACTTCTCCCAAGGAACAAATGACAAATATTTTGGAGAAGAAATCTAGTGGGGATGAGTCCGATGAAGCTTGCTATATGGTCCAAGGGAATGACTTCCTTGAGGTAAACTCGGACACTCAACAAGATGATAGTGCTTGTTCTTCATGTGATGAAAATACTATGAATGCACATGCTTTAAATGAAGAACTTTCTATGTTTTGTGAAAACTTGCTATCAAAGTATAAAGCTTTAAAAAACAAGTGTTTTGAACTAAAAAAAGAAAATAAAAACTTATTTCTAAAACTTAATGTGATTTTGCAAGAGCAGGTTAAAATTTCAAGTGAAAGAGATTCCTTGAAAACTCAACTTGACCTTACTTTAAAGAAAATGAAATCTTGAAAAAATAAAAATAAATTTAATGATGTTTTGAAGAAGAATGAGGCGTTGTCTCAAAACTTGTTTTTGTTGTAAAAAAAATGATTCTTTGAAAAATAAAATTGTTTTGATTTCAAAAGAATTAGATTTTGTTTCGAAAGAAAAGGTTTCTTTGAAAAATGATTTTGATGTTCATGTTTGTTATGTTTCTATTGCTTCCTTCTTCTCTATTGATAAACATGTTGCTTGCTCCACAAGTATTGATAATGATAATTGTGATTTGAAGTAGAGTGTTGATTGTTTGGGCTCCACTTTAAATCAATTTGCTATGAATCACAAGGAATTGGAATCCATGTTTCATAAGAAACATGCACCACATATTCATGCACACTATTCATGGCATACACATGCTCATCATGCTCACATACATAATTTTATGTTTGCTCATATGTACACTTGTATACATTGTAGACGTACGGGTCACTTTACAAAATTTTGTTATGATAGGATAAATATTTCAATTTTGCAAATAAGTTTACTTGGATTAGAAAAGGTGCTAATCCTCATGGACCCAAGAAAGTATGGGTACCAAGATCCACGCTTATTGTATTTGATGTAGGTGTGGACTCTCACAAGACGTGAAAGTTTCGATGCCTTGATGGTGGATGCGTTTCGAACTCAAAGATCATATTTATGGATGCATCACTTTCAAGGGATCTTAGTTGGGAGGACCGCCATGGTTTGAAGATCTAGAGATTGGTCCATTCGATTTGGTAACTATCTCTAACTCCTTATTTTAGTTTACATGCTTTCATATTGATGATTTTAGCATGTCATGTTTTCAATGTTTATTATGTTAAATGCAATGTTTATTAGACATGTGATATACATAAATAGTCTTTGAGATACATATTTATGTGTTTCACTAATTGTACAAGTACAAACACAAGTGTTAATAAAACTTACATCTAAACATGTAATCAAAACATGAAGCACAAAATATAAACATGTATGATCATTAGGCTAAATGCACGTGCTTTAAACTAGGATATACATAGTAGTTAAACAATATTGAGAACATAAAATATGAATTCATATGATTATCATCTGTTTGTGCTTTATTACTCATTTCTCATTAGATGTACTTGTATGACCTAGTTTTGATGATTCTTGTATTTTTGTACATGTTTTTCTCATTTTTGTACATGTTTTTTTAGCTTCATGTATATGTTAATTTTGTCAAAAACTATAGCTATATATGTCTATTCTAGAGCCACTTGTCTTCATGCAAATTTTTTTTGTAGACTCGTTTATATATGGGATTTGTATGTATACTTTTAGTTTTGACAAAACATACATATACCTTGAAGCTTGTTTAGTTTTTGATAAAAAATAAAATTTTTTTTATTAATTTCATGTTTTTGATAAAAAATTTCATTGAGCTTCATTATTTCATTTCCATATATATATTTCTTGCATGACTCATGTACATTCGATATATTTTGTTTACTCATGGTTTTAATTTATGAGCCTATATGAGCTTTATAGATTTTTGAGTAGCGATTCTCGTGTAATTTTCATATTTCATAAATATATATTTGTTTCATTTCTTACTTGAAGGATTTTGTACTAGTTTTTAAAATTTTCTTAAAACTAGTTTATTATTCTTCAATTTAGTAGTGATTTTCAATCTATGCTAAAATATTTTCAAATCTTATTTTTGAAAACCTCTACCATCCAAGGACGGTTGGATGGGTGACCATACATTGTATGCTTTTGAATGAATATCTTTCAAATATGTGCATGAATAGGGTTGTAGGTATGAGTTTATACATGATTTTAATGAAAATTTATTTTTGTATACTCATATTTGTTTTCTATATGTATGCATCTAAATTTCAATTGATATTATATTGCTCTAATCATATATACATATAAATGTTTTTCTCGTGCTTATTATACAATGTTCATCCATTTTAAAGCACAAATTAATTTTATGCTAAACTTGATGTTCTTAATGATAATTGGTATCTTTACAAGCTTATGCATATATTTATTAGTATTTCATAGAGGGGGAGAAAAATTCTTATTTTATCTTTCAATTGATTTCAATTTCAATTGGTATCTTACTCCCAATCTTTATGATGAAAAATATCTTGTTTGAAAAATGCTAATATTTTCAATATTGGTATCAATAACCTTTAATTAGTATTATTCTCAAATTGGTACCTTTTATTGCAAAATAGTTTTACTGTTTATCTAAAAAATTTTTGATTTTTTACTTTCAATTGTATCATGTCCTTCTATTGGTATCAATTGGTAAAAAGATTATTTTATTTTAATTTGATAAAAAGATGGTTTCACTTTCAATTATTTTATTTTAATTGATTGTTTTTATTTATATCAAAATTTTGTTCAAAATATGTTTATTGGTATTGTTTGTATGTCTTCACCCCTTTGTTGATGAGTGACAAAAAGGGGGAGAAGAATTTGGGATTACATATCCAAGTTTAATTAATTGTTTATGCATGTGTGTGCGTGTGTTGGTATCTTGAGCTTATATTGCATATCTTTATTATTTTATTCATATGCATGAGTTAAGGGGAGCTTCTATGAAGCCTATCCTTAATTAATGCATATATAACCTAATAAGTTTTGTCATCTCAAAAAGGGGACATTGTTGGCCCAGAGGCCCTTCATCTTAGTTTTGATGATGACTAACTTATGAATATTAGTTTGCTAATGATCTTGTGTTAATAAGTTTTAGATATTGATCAAGATCTTAATTGTTTATTAGCTTCAACAAAGAATTTAAAGCCAGTTTTGAAGCTAACACATGTGGATTCAAGAGCTCGCGCGTGAAGATCGCATCTAGTACTTGGATGGAGTCAAGCTCTTTGGATCGAGTCGTCTTGGAGAAGAAGATCTACAAGAAGACTTTGGTCTACCTTTGTTTTAGTTTTGTTTTAGATTGTGTATAAAGATAGATTAGTCTTGATATGCTCAAATACACACACACACAGTTCAATAGTTTTGGTTTCAGTTTAACTGGTTTTAGATTTCAAGAATATATATATATATATATATATATATATATATATATATATATATATATATATATATATATATATATATATGGTTTTCATGAATAGATAGAATCAAAACAAGTTTTACATGGTTTATATGTATATTGGATTTCATCCATATATATTGATAGTTCATATTGTCTAAAAACTTATTTTGATGATTCTAGTTCATGATTTTAAGTTTTATTTTTATCAAAACTTAGTTTTAGATTTAATGTCAAAAACATAGATATATCTTTTATATGTGTACTGGATTCTATCCATACACACTATGCTTATATTTAAATATCATGTTTTTGTATTTATACAAGTTTTGGAGATAACAGATTTTTAATCCAAAATTCAAGTTTTGAAAAATACGATTTTCAGTTTAAAGCTTAATTTTCATACCTCAAAAATAGTTCAAATAGTTTGTAATATATGTTGATTCTTAGTCACACATATTTGTACTACAAATACTTATAAGAACCTATTTTTGTGGACTTTATGTAATTTTATGAGATTTTATAGGTAATGAAAAGGCTAAATATTTCAACTTATAAACCCTGGCTGAGGGCTGCTAACGGTCAACCGACGTGCATAGAAGTGCACAGGCTTTAGCGGTCGACCATTTCAGAGAGTTTGCTCTCTGGATTTGGCCCCGGTCGATCGGACGGTCGACCGACTTGAGAGTTAGCTCTCTGGTTCTAGCCTCGGTCGACCGGTAACCTCAACGGTCAGAATTCTGACGTTGCCGGTCAATCTGGCGGTCGATCGACAGGTCATTTTTGATCTGTTCTGGACCCCAACGACTATATATTCAGACCCTATATATATGGTTCCTTTGAGGTCAGTTTTTACAAAGATTTTCAAGTGCAATTTTTCTCACCTTCTCAAGTATTTTTAACAAAGCTTTCAAAAGAGTTTTTGTGCTAAAATTCTTTATCATTATTTGTTTTCAAAGTTTTAGAAAAATCAAAGAAATACAAGTTTTGGAAATTCTATTTTGTTCTTCTTTTTCATATTTATCAAGAAATTTTTTTCAAGTATTTTCTTTGTGCTTTCTTTTTCAAAAGCTTTGTGCACTCACATACTTGAGTTTTTCAATTCAAATCTATCCTCTATGATCTTGTATTGTAAGAGGCTTTGTTTGTGATCTCTTTAGATCACCAATAGAGTTTGTGATCATTAGATCACCAAGTTGTAAACCTTTTTCTTTGCTTTGTCTTTGTGTCTTTCCACTTGTGTAGAGGTTATTATGTGGAGAGGAGTTGTGTACTCCGGTGTTGAGTTGTAATTTCTCAGTGGAGGTCCCTGTGTGAAAGATCCTATAGTGGATAGAAGAAATCCTTCTGTGTGAAGGTGGGGACGTAGAGCAGTTGCTCGAACCTCAAAACATATCCTGGTGTTTTCATTTGGTCTTCATCTCTCAACTCTATCTCTCTTATATCTTGCATTTCTTTACATCGTTCATATTCATATGCTAGATATAGTTTGTGTGCCCACACTTGTGTTCAACCAAGATTTCTTATAAAGCACCTCAACTCTTAATCTAGAGGAGTAGTTTCAGAGCCCTTCACAGGGAATTCAGACTCACTCTTGAGTAACATAGTGTGTTAGCAATTAAGTTTTTAATTCTACATCATTTGTCTTAAATTAACTTGTACACCTATTCACCCCCCCCCCCCCCCCTCTAGGTGTACTTTCATGCATGCCAGAGGAGGGGGCAGCCATGAGGGGTTTGTGCTTGGCCAGAAGAAGAAATGATAAGAAAAAAGATGGAGATGCAGGTGGATGTGGGGTGGTGATGGATGATGGCGGCAGGAGGAAAAGAAGGAAATAAGAATGAGACTTGGTTGGAATTAGGATTAGGCTTGTTAGGATTTTTAATTTAATTGATAGGATTAGCATTAGGTGGGATAGTGAGCAATGTTTTGTGGGCTATTGGGTTGATGAAGTAAAAATCAAAATAAAAAGGGAATGAGAGAGATGGGCTAGGCTCATATGGGTTGAACTTTGGTTTAGAAAGAAAGGAATAATAATAATAATAATAATAATAATAATAATAATAATAATAATAATAATAATAATATGTAATGCATACATATATTTACAAATACATTCATGTATGTATGAATACAAATCATGAACATATATCTAATATATATGTATATACATGTATTAGTACACAGAAAAAATAGGTTAATTAATAATAATCATGATAAGTAATCCATACAAATTAATAAGAATAGAAATAAAGTATTATCAGTTAGGGATGTTACATGTTTTTGAGGATTCCAAGGATATATGTGTTTTCCACTCCTTATTTCCTTATTAGATGGATGTTAAAATGATTCTAGAAATTTTTTTTTTTTTTTTTTGTATCTACAAGATTTTCAACTTATTAGTTACTATATACTAAATTCGAATGGCTAGGGCATAACTTAGTATATAGTATCTCAATACACATCTTAGAAAGTATTACTACATTCATTTTACTGTATCAATCAAATCCATAAAATGGTTATTTTATTTTCCTTGTAGCATTTATTGGTATACACACAAGTGACAAATATTTCACTAATAAATTAAAGCGGCTCATAGAATGAGAAAAATAATAGAATTATCATTCGATTTTCTTGCTTGCTCACTATCATCCTACCATCGCCGCCAAAAGGTTCATCAATATCAGTTAAATTTTCATTATGAAAAAAACAAGAAGAGGAATTTTGTAGAGAGTTGTCACATTGCACAAGAAAGAATCAAGCAGTCACGAAAAAATAAAAAGATATTTTCTTCCCTCAAAGTAAAATATAAGAGATACGGATGGTCTTTTTTGGACTAATCTGCTGCATCCAGCAGCTGTAGAGCCATTTACCAATTCAAAGAAGGATACATCACAATTGGTACCTATTCTTTGTTGGCATCAAGTTTATGCATCGTTTAGTTGATTGCTTACAAATTTAGCACAAAATCGGAGTTAATAAAAATAGGTTTCCCAAGCCAATAAGCAGATGATTTGTAATGAAAAGCCAATGAACAGATAAACAATGTACCAGATGTAATATCATTTCCTAATAAATAAATTATATGTACTTTTTGAGAATATAATTTATACATATAGTGAATTTTCGGGTGATGCAGGAAGGCAGAGCCAAAGACCCAGGCTCAATACGGCTTCAAATGAAAGCCTTAGTTGCCACCTGGTCGACCGAGAAAAGGAACTGAAGGCGTCAGTCGATCGCCCTGTCACCGCCCTGCCGACCGACTGACAAACAAAGAACAAACAGAGAGCAGGTCAAATTGTCGGTCAACCGATCAAACCCACTTTTGGCCTGCGGTCGACCGCCTGGTTGACCAAGACGAGAATTAGCTAGATTCTAAGTTAATTTAGGATTTTTTTTTTTGTTTTCCAAATTAGGCTCTAATTAATTTTGTATTTCTTTAATTCGAATTTAGATTACCTAGATAGATTATGACTCTTTTAACTTTTATTTTCTTTTAGGGATAGACTCTAGTTTCTTAGTAGGAGTAGTACTTTTGTAAGTCTATATAAAGTCTCTTGTATTTTTTATTTTAGAACAATTTTTTATCCAACTTTTATCAATAAACTTTTGAATTTTTCCTCGTATTTGCTCGTGGATTCGAGTTGTTCTCTTGGCTCGTGGATTTGGGTTGTTCTTACTCGTAGATTCGAGTAGTTATCAATATCTGGAGATCTCTTCAGGGTTCTTTAACGCTAGAACGAGATCTAACCCACGTCATTCGTCTTCTATGCTTTTCCGTCTGCGTCAAGTGGTATCAGAGCTATGTCTACTTTTCAACGATGGAAGGAGACGACGATGGATTGTAAGGCTTTTTCTCAAGGATGAACACTGCTGCAAGGAGGCACAACACCTTTAAAAGGATGTCTCTCCGAATTCATGATCGAAGTCAAGTCGATGGTACGTATTGAAGCGGACATGATCATTAATCGTATCAACCACCACCACATCGACCACCACCAAGGTATCATTTACAACATCCTCAATTTATTGAATTTTTCTACGAGGAGGAATCACCCATCTATCAGTACAATGATCATGAAGAAGATAGGATGTCTTATGGAAGGCGTAAGAATTTGCTAATCCTAACCCTCATAGGAGATGCAGGTTTTCTAACCCAAATAGATGGAACATGTTTTCTAATTCTATTCGTGACCAAGGTGGAGGATATTCAAATCTTGACGAGTTTTCTAATTCTATTCCTTCTTTTGATGGGAGTCATGATATTGAGTCAATTTTGCTTTAGATCGAGAAAGTTGATAAATTATTTGGCATGTAGTATATTCCCATGGAAGATCATGTTGAGTTTGTGGCTCATAAACTTAAAAAGAAGGATAACGGCATGGTGAAATTGATTTCAAAACATGCGTATGTACCAAGACAAGCCACTTATAAAGACGTGAAGACGAATGAAAAGACTTCTACAAGCCCGGAGTCTTGCTTTGGAGAAAAAAGAAATGAAGAATCGACTTTGATTTTACATGAAAATTTATCAGTCAAATGAGACTACAAAGCTACATCAGCAATCACCAGTTGAAGAGCAGCTAACGAAGAGTGATTCATCAAACCTTTAAGAAACTATCAGCCAAATACAATCTCTCAATGAAGTCATGAAGCCTATGCCACCTAATCCTACTTCAAAGAAAGAGAAGCCACAACTCATGCCCATACGCAATCAAGGTGAATTCTTCGTGGAGTCAAAGAAAGTAGAGCAAGATATTGCTTTAAAAGAAGTTCCTACAACCAATAAAATTCCCGAGGAGGTCGACACATCACTGGAAGAGATCTTCAGGTAGGGGTAACTACTCTAATTCACGAGCAAGAATGACTCGAATCCATAAGGAAGTATGAGAAAAAAACTCAAAAATTTATTGATAAAAGTTGGATAAAAATTATTCTAAAATAAAGAATACAAGGGCATTTATATAGACTTACAAAAGTATTACTCCTACTAAAAAACTAGAGGCTACTCTTAAAAGAAAATATAGAATTAAAAAAGTCTTAATCTATCTAGGTAATCTAAATTCGAATTAAAGAAATACAAAATCAATTAGCCTAATTTGAAAACAAAAAAACAAAATCCTAAATTAACTCAGAATCCAGCTAATTTTCGTATGGCAGTCGATCGTTGGCCAAAAGTGGTTTTGGTCGGTCGACAGGGCGATCGATCGACGCCTTCAGCTTCTTTTCTTGGTTGACCGAGCGATCGACTGAGACTTGCATCTGAACACATGTTGAGCTTGGGTCTTTGGCTCTGCCTTCCTGCATTAGTCCCTCTCTCTTCAAAAAAAATTTGCCCTCGAGTTTCACTCAGAAAACGTTGAATGATGTCATCTGAAGCAGACTTGTTAGGAAATGATCTTCGAAATCATGAGGAATAATCTAAAGGGGGTGAATAGGTATAATGCTAATCAAATGCGGAATAATAACAATTTATGATAAATGATGCAAACCGGTCACTTCAAACAAGAAGTGAAGCCAAATTTCTCATGAAGGACTCTAGAACTTCTCCTCTAATGTTCCTCTAAACTTTGAGTTGAGATGCTCAATTACCTTCTTGTTGAGATGAGTAAAGATCGATAAATGAGAATGATTAAGGTAATGCAATGACGAATGTAATGCCAGTAATAAATAAAGTGTGCAAGTAAAGTAACAGCACAAGTGTAAGAAATGTAAGGAGATAGAGAACAAAAGACAAGCAATCACAAATATAAAGAATTTGTTTCGAGGTTCGAGCCACCGTTCTACGTCCCCACCCTCACCACCGTGAAGGATTTCACTATCCACAGCAGGGTCTTCCACAAAGGGACCTTATAATAAGAAATTACAATGGTATACACTAGACTGGAGTACACAACTCCAACACTCAATTCTTTATATAAGAGGTAGCACAAAGCTAATGAGATTTATGAAGCTCTTGGTGACCACTAGATCACAAAAACTCTCTTCTTTACCACTTCCTATAGAGTAGATATAAATTGAAACTCAAAGAGTTTGTGAGAGTAAAATTCAGTTGAAAGAATTTAGCAGCTGAAAAATCAATTGAAAGAGCTTTAGAAATGATAGCACTTAAAAACTAGGAACTTGAAAACTTTTCTCTTTAGAGCAAACTTGATTTTCAATGTATTCTCAAAAATCTAATATTCTAAATCCAATCCCATTTACCTATATATATAGGCAATAGATAAACACTATTAGTTTAGCTCACCAGGTCATAACGGGTGTGATTTGACCTAAAGAAAGAAAAAATTCCCGTTGGAGAAGTCAGAAGAAAAGACAGATTTTAAAAACTAACTGTTATCGGCTTTTGACAAAACTTAGATCGACTGGCCGGTCGACGGACAGTTTATTTCTAAACTAGTCGTTATTGCTCGGTCAACCGCCCAGTCGACCGGCCCCCAACAATATCTTGGGTTGAGCCAGTCAGTCGATTGGGTTGAGCCAGTCAGTCGATCTGTCGATCGACCGCTAGGGTTAGAGGTCAACTGGTCGGTCGACTAACAAGCGTGCACAGTATGCGCAACCCCAGTCAGTGGATCGATCGACCGATCGGTCGACCGACTTGGCATATAATAGGCTACGGTCGACCGGTAGGTCTACCGACCTTGGCCAAAAGACATTTTCAGGACTGTTGTTTAAATAGCAAACTATTATTGAAATATTTTGTATTGGTTTTAAAGAGAATAGCAATGTATAGGAAATGAAATACATGTTCTAAACAAGATATAAAAATTTGGAAAAATTGAAAACATGTATCAAGTACCTAACATGCAAAATACCGATACGGAAAAACTTGTATTTTGAAAACTTGTATTTTTGTGTGTGTGTGTGACTTGTTGAGCATCAAATATATATTTTATACTTTAAACATATTATTTTCTTACAAAGCTTGATATGGTTACAAGAATCTTCAAGTGGGCTTCTCCAATAGCGATGTCAAGCGTGTTTGAGCGTCAATCCCTTCTTGAATAGTCTTGAACCTTTATATACCTTTCTTTTGAGGAAAAAACTTCTTGAATCCTCTTGAATCCTGAAACACACTTAAACACTTGAACTTGATTAGTACTAAATAATCACATACGTTTTGTCATCATCAAAACAAGAACTGGTGATTGTAACCTTGGGCCAACAATCTCCCCATTTTTTATGATGACAAAACATATGAGATATTTAAAATAAATGATAGAAAAGAGAGCTTGAAAAAGCTCCCCCTCAAGTTATGCTATCTATCAAGTAAAAGAAATCATTATGACTATAAATTGATCTGTTAATGTAAGCAAGTCACATAAATGCATATATGAAGAATATATCAATTTAGAATAATATGCATAAATAACCTACCATCTTTCCACCAAAAACATTATGGAATGAATGAAAATAATGAATCATGAAATTGCATATAAGCATGGTAATAAAAATAGATATAAATGATATACCAAAACAAGAAACTCAAAAACTCAGCTATCAAATATTAAAATCATATCATAACCCAAATATCATAACTCAAATATCATAACTCAAATACCTCTCCCCCTTTTGTCATGAATTAAAAAGGAGTAAAATACACAAGAAAATAAAAATACATGAAACCAAGATAGATACCAATAAAAACACATGTATATCAATTGAAAATACATGAAAACATATAAAACAAATATGAAGCAATTTCAAAACTCATGAATTCATGATGCAAATATTTAACTCACCACAAATAAATGAAAATTTATTTTAATCTAGTTGTTTAGTAAAAATGTCCGTAAGTTAAAAATCGGTGGAAACATAATCAATTTCAATATCTCCTTTCTCACAGTGATCTCTAAGAAAGTAATATCGAATCTTTATGTGCTTGGTCTTACTATGTTGATTTGCATTCTTGGTCATATGAATAGTATTAGTGTTATCACAAAATATTTTGATATGATCATAATACAAATCATACTCAAGGAAAGTATGTTTCATCCAAAGAACTTGTGCACAATAAGCTCCGGCTGTAACATATTTTGCATCAGCGGTTGAGAGGGCTACGAAATTTTACTTCTCGGAAGACCACGAAACAAGGCAATTCCTAAAAATTGACAAGTTTCACTAGTACTCTTCCTATCCACTCTACAACCAGTATAGTCAGCATCCAAAAAATTTGTCATTGAAAATTGTCTGATTTTCGGATACCACAAGCCCATTTCAATAGTGCGCTTAAGATATCTAATAATGCATTTTACCACAATCAAGTGGGACTCTTTAGGACAACATTAGAATCTAGCACATAGAGAAATACTAAACATAATATCCAGCCTGCTAGTCGTCAAGTAAAGCCAACTACTAATCATGCTTTTATAGAGTTTAATGTCAACATTCTTACCTTGTTCATCCTTGTCAAGCTTTGTTGTGGTAGCCATGAGAGCCTTTCTTGTCTTTGCATCTTCAGTCCAAATTCTTGATAAGCTCTCTTATATATTTGGCTATATTTATGAAAATCTCATCACTCTTTTACTTGATTTGGAGTTCAAGAAATAGTTGAGCTCTCCCATCATAGACATTTCGAACTCTTTCTTCATGCATGATTCAAAGTCCTTACAAAGCACTTTATTAGTAGATCCAAAAATGATATCATCAGTATAAATTTGCACAATAAGGATATCACTATCTACATGTTTTGTAAATAATGTAGTGTCAACTTTTCCTTTCACAAAATCATTTGAAACAAGAAAAGTAGAAACTCTTTCATACCAAGCTCTTGGAGCTTGTTTTAAGCCATATAAAGCATTTTCAAGTATAAAAATAAAATCTAGATGTGTAAGATCAACAAACCCGGGGGGCTGTTCAACATACACCTCCTCTTTGATAAAATTATTCAAAATGCACTTTTAACATCCATTTGAAAAAACTTAAAATCTTTGAATGAAGTAAAAGTAAGTGTCCTCTATATGGCCTCAAAGATGTCCATGGGTACAAAGGTTTCCTCAAAATTAATACCTTCGATTTGGGTGTAACTTTAGGCTACTAACCTAACTTATTCTTAATAACATTTTTTGACTCATCCAACTTATTCCTAAAAATTCATTTAGTACTAATGGTTGCTCTATCATAGGGTCTAGAAACAAGGTGCCAAACATTGTACTCAAATTGATTAAGCTCTTCTTGCATTGCAAGTAACCAATATGAATCGTCCTCTGCTTCGAGGATGTTCTTGGGCTTAATATATGAAATGAATGCAAAGTGTTCACAAATATCAGGGAGTTTGGAGAGAATAGTTACCCCTTGGATACATCACCTATGATGAGGTCCTTGGGATGATTTGTAGCATATCTCCAATCTTTTGGAAGTGGTTATGTTGGCTCCACTTCAACATCTTGAACTTCACCATGCTCATAATCTTTTGGCTTGTCTTCTTGCATTGGTGAGTCCTTCAAAGATATTTTCTCCATGTCTTCACCTAAGGAATCAATTTCTACAACATTCTTCATAAAAGCATTAGATTCCTCAAACTTGACATGCATAGACTTTTCAATAGTCAAAGTAGACCTATTGAAGACTTTATAGGTCTTGCCAGAATTTGAATACCCAACAAATATAGCTTCATAAGACTTGACATCAAATTTAACTAAATTATCCTTGGTGTTCAAAATAAAACATTTATAACCAAAAACTCTAAAATATGAAACATTTGATTTTTCTCAAAGGGCGTGTTGGGTTGCAAGGAAGGGGGCAGAAGAAAGAAAATAAGAAAGTATAATTGCTCACTTCCATATCTATCCAAATACCGGAAAAGAAAAATGAGAAAACCCCTTTTCCTTTTCTCCTTTTCCTTTTACACAATCACTTCCTCACTTCCAGGGTGTTGCAGTTAACTTTGTGGTCAAGTAAATCTCATTTGTAATAAGTGAAAATACACCTAGAGGGGGTTGAATAGGTATATGAGCTAATCTAATGATAAATAATGCATAATTAGAAACTAATTGCAACACATTATGTGTAACTAAAGAGTGTAGCCGAATTCCCCATGAAGGGATCTGGACTATCTCCTCTTGATTCCTTTGCATAAGAGTTGAGGCGCTATATGAAGCTCTCTTGGTTCAATACAAGTATGTGCACACAAATAATACCAAGCATATATGATATGAAAAATATGAAGCAATGCAAGATATAAGAGAGACAGGGTTTAGATAAAGTGGATCAAACGCAAACACCAAGATGTGTTTCGAGGCTCGAGCCACTGTTCTATGTCCCCTCCTTCACACAGAAGGATTTTCACTATGTCCACACAGGACCTCTCACACAGGGAACCTCCACTGAGAAATTTGCAATTACAAAGTTAGGAGTATATAACTCCTCTCTCCAACACAACCACCTCTACACAAGAGG
This sequence comes from Agave tequilana, assembly GCA_038442645.1. Taxonomy (NCBI): domain Eukaryota; kingdom Viridiplantae; phylum Streptophyta; class Magnoliopsida; order Asparagales; family Asparagaceae; genus Agave; species Agave tequilana. The sequence goes on from JAVJIF010012371.1 coordinate 45,070, forward strand.
CAAGGCACAAAGCCAAAACAACAATCACCTCTATACAAGAGGGATGAGCACAAAACCAAACAACAATCACCTTTACACAAGAGGGACAAGGCACAAAGACAAACTCTACCACAGTCACCTCTACACTAGAGGGATAGGTATAAAACCAAAGCAAACTACTCCTCTCAAACACCACCACCTCTACACAAAAGGTAAAGCACAAAGCCAAATCAAAGGAGGGATTACAATCTTGGTGATCATAAAGAACACAAACAACTTTTTCTCACAAAAACAAGATCCTATAGATAGGATAGATATGATCGCTCAAGTGTGAGAAAATAAGGTGTTTGAAAAACAAATCACAAAGAAAAATACTTGAGAAAAATATTAGAATGAAATAGAAATGAAGATCAAAATAATTTCCCAAAGACTCTCATTTTTCTTTGATTTTTTCCAACCCTTGAAAACAAATAAAAATAAAACTTTGTAGCCCAAAAACTCTTTAAAATCTTACTGCAAAAATACTTGAAAAGATAGGAAATTTTACTCTAAAAAACCATGTTGAAAACAGCCCAAGAGGACCCCTTTATATAGGCCCCAAATAAAAGAGCCGTTGCAGCCAGAAAAAGGCAGAAATGCCCTTCCGATCGACTGGCCGGTCGATCGGCGCAATGGTTATATTTCTGACTGTTGTACCTCCGGTCGACCGGGCCAAGCCTGTCGGCCGACCGCCCGGTCGACAGACAGCACCCGAGAGTTGGATGCTTTCAGTCTGTCGACCACGCGGTTGACCGGCCTACTGGGCTGGTCCTTTGTGCACGTCTCATGCACATTGGTCGACCGGTCCGGTCGACCGTCCGGTTGAATACCAGTGTGGTCTGGCTTGGAATTATAGGTATTGAAACTTGGTTATTTTAATTCCAATAAAATCCCATAATCACATAAATTCCACAAAAATAAGTTCTTGTAAGATATTTGAATAACAAACATGTGTTAAAATAAATATAAGATTATTAGTAAACTATAACTACATGAGTTAATCATCATCAAAACTAGAGTGATGGGCCTCTGGGCCAACAATCTCCCCCTTTTTGATGATGACAAAACTCATAGAGTTATATATGCATAGTTAAAGTTAAGCTTCATAGAAGGTCCCCCTTAACTCATGCATAGCAATAAACAATAAAGATAGTTAATGAAATGTATAAACCAAACAACATATATATGCATAAACAAGGAATTAAACATGCATATATAAACTCTCCAAGTACTTTAATCATGCATATAAAACTCTTCAAATACTTCTCCCCCTTTTGTCAATTCATCAACAAAGGGGTGAAAACAAATCAAACAATAAGGATATATATGTGATATACATTCATGAAGAGAAGAGACGTAAAGTTAACTCCCCCTACATACATGCAATACATAAAAAGAGATGACTAGACCCTAACCACATAAAGCATAATATACAATGCATAAAAGGAGATGTGAAGCTCCCTCTACACACGTGTATTACATAGAGAAGAGAGGTCAAGCTCTTTAATATGAGATACACTCACCATCAATCTATATATAGAGAAGATGTTAAACTTCCCTTACATATAAGCAATATATATCAAAACATTATGAAACTTCTTTAAAATAAATTTATGATACCAATCGAAAATATCTTGTAAATTTTTACTACCAATAGAAAATGAAACATTGTACATTTTTGATACCAATTGAAATATATGTTGGAAATTTTCATACCAATTGAAAATAAAACCTATTGAAAGATAAAACACGAATTTTTCTCCCCCTTTATACATAAGCTTGTATAAAATATTAATTGAAAAATAATTGACATTAAGGAGTAAATCAAGCTTAGTATAAATATAATTTGTGCTTTAAGATGTAAAGATATTATAAGCACAATAAAAATCATATATATATATATGTATGAAGATGAATATACCAATTGAAATTGATATTTAATTGAAGTTTAAAGCATACATATATAGAAAACACAAATATGAGTATACAAACATAAAAATATCAATTGTGATATCAATTAAAAATATATAAGAATCAAGTGTATAACTCATAATTACCACCCTATTCATGCACATGTTTAAATGGATTTTCAATTTGAGCATACAAGGTATGGTCGCCCATCCAGCCGCCTTTTGAAGGTAGAGGCTTTTAAAAATAGGTTTTGAAAATTATAATATAATTTGAAAACTCTACCAAAATGAAGAATAATACAACTAGTTTTATTATAATCTCGTAAACTAGTACGAAGTCCTTCAAGTAAGAATAAAACATGAATAAATTCATGAAAACATGAAAATCACACGATCATCGATATTCATATATCAATAAAGCTCATATAACCTCATGAAACAAAAATCATGAGTAAACACCAAACATAGAGTGTAAAAATTCATGTAATCAACAAAATAATGAAAATAGGGCATTTAAGCTCATATGAAATTTCTTTATCAAAATCATGAAAATCATCTAAAATTTTATTTTCATCAAAATAATACCAACTTCAAGGCATATGTATGTTTTGTCTAAACTAGAAGTACACATACATATCCCAAACACAATTGAGTCCACAATAAAAATTTGCATGAAAGGTAAGTGACTCTAGGATGGACATGTATATTTAAAGTTTTGACAAAATTGACATATACATGAAGCTCATGAAAAATATGTATGAAAAATAGGGAATACAAGTAAAAATACACGAATCATCAAAACTAGGCTATACTAGTACATTTAAGGAGTACAAATGAGCAACATAGCACAAACATATAATAATCAAATGTGGCTCACTAGTTGTACAAGTATTGACACAAGTTTTAATGAAAACTACATCTAACCAAGTAATCAAAAAATAAATCATAACATCATAAACAAAAATCAATATGATCATTATGTAAATGCACGTGTCTTAGAACTAGCATATTCATAGTAGTTAAACAATAGTGAGAACACAAAAGTAATGGTCCATATAAACATGGGTGTATCTCAAATACTACATATATATATCACAAGTCTAATTATCATGGCATTTAACATAATAATCATGAAAAACATGAAAACTAATACATGCTAAAAATCAATAATATGAAAGCATGTACATCAAATTGGAGTTAGAGATAGTTACCAAAACTATTAGGGCTAATCTCTAAATCTCCAAACCATGGTGGCCCTCTCACCAAACATCCCTTGAAAGTGATGCATCTAAAACTGTCACCATTTAGCTCGAAATGCATCACCATCAAGGCACCATTACTCTCACGTCAAGCGAGAGCCCACACTTACATCAAATAAAATAGGAGTGAATTTTGGTATCCATACTCTATTGGGTCCATGGGGTTAGTACCATTTCTAACCCAAACAAATTTATTTGCAAAATTTGAATCATGTATCCTATCATAACAAAATTTTGCAAGGTGGCCCTTACGTCCACAATATTTACAAGTGTACACATGAGCATACATAGTGTCATGTGTGTGAACATGAGAAGCATGTGTATGTCATGATTTGTGTGCATGCATATGAGGAGCATATTTCTTGCGAAACATGGATTCCAACCGTGTGTGGTTCATGGGACATTGGCTCAAAGTGGAGCCCAAACATTCAACACTCTTCTTTAACATAATTATATCATTTTCAACATGAGAAGAAGTGGATCATGTAACATGTTTGTTATAGAAAATGAATCTATAGTAGTATGACAAACATGGGAAGACAAATCATTTTTCAAAGATTTATTTTCTTTTGAAACAATTTCCAATTCTTTTGAAATTAAAGCAATTTTATTTTTTAAAGAATTGTTTTCTTTTAAAACAATTTCAAGTTTTGAAGACAAAACCTCATTTTTCTTCAAATCATCATTGCAATCATTTTTATTTTTCAAAATTTCATTTTCCTTAAGGGCAAGGTCAAGTTGGGATTTCAATGAGTCCCTTTCATTTGAAATCTCATCTCTCTCTTGCAAAGTCATATTAAGTTTTAAAAACAAATCCTTATTTTCTACTTGTATTTTAAGACTTTTCTTTTTCAAAACTTTATATTTCTCAAACAAGTTTTCATATACAATAGATAGTTCTTCGTTTAAAGCATCGGCATCCATATAGTCATCACCGGAAGAACAAGCACTATCATCTAGTTGAGTATCTGAGTTTACCTCAAGGGAGTCATTCCCTTCGATCATGTAGTAAGCTTGTTCGGATTTATCCTCACTAGATTCCTTCTCCACATATTTTATCGTTTGTAGCGCTAGAGAGGTCAAAGTGTTCCACACTGTAAAAGCGGAATCCCAATGAGAAACCATCATAAGATATTCTTTGCGTAATGTTTGTCTAAGTGCATCTATGGCTTGTGCATTGGCCTCATATGCTTGTCGTTACCAAGATAAGATTTCTTGGGAGTGGCAAAGTAAACATGCATTCCTAGGGTTTTAAGGTACATACTCATCTTATAGTTCCACATATCAATGTTGGTGACATCATACATGGGAGGGGTTAAGAAATCCATGAGTGTATAAATTATATGTATGCAAGTACAAATATAGATTAGCTAGCAAGATCTCACTCTTAGATGGTTAAACCTAATATCAGGAACGCAAGCTCTGATACCAATTGAAAATACACTTAGAGGAGGGTGAATAGGTTATGGCTAATCTAATGACAAATGATGCGAAATTAAAAACTAATTGCAATACACTAAGTACAACCAAAGAGTGTAGCCGAATTTCCGATGAATGGCTCTGAACTATCTCCTCTAAATTCCTCTAAATAAGAGTTGAGGTGCTATAGGAAGCTCTCTTGGTTCAACACTAGTGAGGCACACAAACAATACCAAGCATATATGTATGGTATGAATAATATGAATCAATGCAAGATATAAGAGAGAGAGTGAGAGAGCTTAGAGATAGTGGATCAATCGCAAACACCAAGATATGTTTCGAGGTTCAAGCCACTGCTCTACGTCCATGCCTTCACACAGAAGGATTTTCACTACAAGTCCACACAGGACTTCCCACACAGAGAATCTCCACTAAGGATTTGGCAAATACAACTAGGAGTACATAACTCCTCTCTCTAACAAACAATAACCTCTACACAAGAGGCAAGGCACAACAACAATCACCTCTCACTAGAAGGATAAGGCACTAAGCCAAACAACAACAATCACTTCTACACTTAGAGGGATAAGGCACTAAGCCAACACTCCCCAATCACCTCTACACTTAGAGGGATACCAACAAACCCAAACTCCTCCACAATCACCTCTACACAAGAGGGATAACACAAAGCAAAGAGGATTATAACACTTGGTGGTCTCAATAAACCACAAACCAATTCTCCCACAAAACAAAGATCCTATAGATAGGATAGATAGATAGCTCAAGTGTGAGAAAATAAAGTGTTTGAAATAAAGAAAAACACTTGAGAAAATCTCTAAATAGATATTGAAATCAAGATCAAAACCAATTACCAAAAGACTCTTTTTTCTTTGAATTTTCCAACACTTTAAAACAAATAAAAATAAAACTTATAGCCCAAAAACTCTTTGAAATCTTGTTGTAAAAATACTAGGAAAGATAAGAAATTTTGCTCTCAAAAGCCATGAAGAAACCAGCCTAAGAGATGGGTATTTATACCCTCTCAAATAAACTAGTCGTTGCAGTCTGGGAATGCGCCAACGGTCATTTTTCTGACCGTTGTGCCTTCGGTCGACCGCCCGGTCAACCGGGCCAAGCCATTGGTCAACTGGTCGGTCGACCGGCCAGCACCCGAGAGTGGGATGCTTTCAGTCGGTTGACCGCGCGCGGTCGACAGGTCGTTGTGGCTGGCATTTGTGCATGCCTCGTGTACATCGGTTGACCGATCTGGTCAACCGACCACTTGTCCGATCGACCGCCAATTAGTCTGGCTGGGGTAAAACAGGTATGAAAACTTGGTTAATTTCATACCAATTAAATCCCATAAAATCACATAAATTTCACAAAAATAAGTTCTTGTAAGATCTTTGAATACCAAACATGTGTGACCAAAAATGAACACATATTATAAACTATCTGAACTATTTTTGTGATATTAAAATTTAGCCTTTAAACAAAAACGGTATTTTCTAGAAACCAAACTTTCTAAAGAAAAATAGTTTTGTCCAAAACTCATGTAAATACAAAAACATGATATTGAAACAAATTTGAAGCATATTGTATATGTATAGAAACCAATATACATATAAGATATATATCTATATTTTTGATGTGAAATCCAAAACCGGTTAAACCGAAAATCAAACTTTAAACTTGTGTGTGTTTTGAACTTGAGCATATCAATACTAGCTTTCTTTACACAAGATCTAAATAATCTTAAACTAAACAAACTGATATCTTCTTGTCTCCAAGCCGACTCGATCCAAATGCGATCCAACGAGCTTGACTCCAACTGAGTGCTAGATGCGATCTTGACGCGTGAACTCTTGAACCAACACGTGTTAGCTCCCAAAACTCCTTTATTGAAGGTAAACACCTACTAATATCTTGGTCAACAACTGAAACTATATAAACACAAGATTATTAGTAAACTATAACTATATGAGTTAATCATTATCAAAACTAGAGTGATGGGCCTCTGGGCCAACAGAACTTGTGGGTTCGTGTTTGTGACGAGTTCTTGTGGGAGCTCGGTGTAGAAGTGCGGCCTCGGCAAGCTAGTGTGCTTACGTGTGTTGTTCTTGCGGGAACAAGTGAGGGGACTAGTGAGTCTAAGAGTTCTAGTGTGAACTCGTTGTAGGTGTTGCGACACCGAGTGATCTTGCGAGATCGTTTCTAGTGAAAATCCTTCAAAGTGTTGAAGGCGGGGACGTAGAGTAAGGGTGCTCAAACTTCGAAACAAATCTCCCGTGTTTGCAATTGCTCTCTCTTTCTCTCTCACTTGTGTTTATATATCTTGCATGCTTACATTGCTTATATGTTTATATGCTTGATATATCTTGTGCTCTATTGTTATATGCTTGAGATTGTGTGCTCGCACTTGTATTCAACCAAGAGAGCAATAGTGGCACCTCAACTCTTAACCTAGAGGAATCCTGAGGAGATAGCCCAGAGCCTTTTACTGAGAATCGGCTACACTCTTGTGTTATACGTTATGTGTTTAGCTTAATAATTTTAGTTTGCATAAATAGTTTTTAATTTCGCATCATTTTCATTAGATTAGCTAGTACACCTATTCATCCCCTCTCAAGGTGTATTTTCAATTAGTATCAGAGTTAGTGCTCTTGATTTGGGTCTAACAACCTAGAGTTAAAGATTCTTATTTTAGCTAATCACTATTTTTGAACACACACATGGATTTCATGTCACCTCCCATGTTTGATATTCTTAACATCCAAACTTGAAAAGTTAAGATGTCAATATACCTCAAAGCCTTAGGAATTCATGTTTATTTTGCCACTATTAAAGCTTCATATTGTTTAAATGGCAAACATCTAAAGGCTAATGCAAAAGCCATCCATGCATTAAAGGGTACCCTAAATGATGATTATTTTATATAGAGTTGCTAACTTTGATTTGGCTTTTGTAGTATGGAACACACTAGTCTCCCTTGGTGAACAAAAGCAATACTTGTTGGCCTAAAGGCCTATCACTCTAGTTTTGATGATGATCAACTCATGTAGTTATATTTGCTAATGATCTTGTTTAATTAGTGACAGACTCTTTATCAAGATCTTAGTAGGTGCAAAGCTCAACAAAGGATTAAATGTCAAGATTTGGAGCTAGCACGGGGTGATCCAAGGAGCTTTGGATCAAGCTTGGACCAAGTCAAGAAGATGAGAAGCCTTCAAGGAAGACTTCAAGAAGATGAAGACTTGTGTCTAGGTATAAGATTTTGTTTTTGTTTTAGTTAAAATGTAAAGGATAGAATAGTTGGTGGATTGCTCAAGTCATATCACACACACACTCTTGATAGAATTATTTTCATGATAAAATTTCATTTCATAAAAGATTTTCTTGTTAAGAAAAGATTTTCATTGTGGCAAAATTCTATTTGGTTCTTGGTATTTCAAGTTTACATATCTTATATCCAAAACCAAGTTTAGTGCTTTATGTCAAAAACTAGATATTTCATCTTGATTGTGTAGTGGATCATATCCATACACACTATGCTTTAAAGTATATCTTGTTTTTGTATTTGATGAAAATTTGGAAAACATGTTGTTTTAGAAAAACAGTTTTTATTATGAGCCAATATTTTCAAGTTACAAAAATAGTCAAATCTTTAATAACATGCCTTGATTTTGTGCAAGCATGTTTCTATATTATAAAACTATTTTTTGTAGAATTTCTAAGTATTTATGGGATTTTTTTATTAAGCCAAAAAGACCAATCTTTAAATCCCAAATTTTCTGGTTCTGGCAGTTCTGATTTTTCAGAACTGACAGTGGCCGGTCGACCGGGTCGGTCGACCGGACGTGCACAGACGTGCACGCCTGTGTGCACTGGAGAACGGTCGACCGTGCCGGTCGACCGCTTCAGTGAGTCTGCTCTCTGGAAATTCCGGTCGACCGCACTGGTCGACCGACAGAGAAGTAATTCTCTGCTCCAGGTGCGCGGTCGACCGGGCCGGTCGACCGGAGGCTCCAACGGTCGGATTCTTGACCGTTGGCGGTCAACCGTACCGGTCGACCGGCAGCTCTGACAGAGCCCAACGGTCAGATTTTTCTGGCCTCTATAAAAGGGGGTTTTGTCATTGTTTGAAGCTAAGATTTTAGGAGAGCTTTTGTCCAGTTATTTCTATTCTTTTAGCAGAGTTTTCTCCACAAAATAGAGTGCCAATATTTCCTATCAAAAGGGATTTTATCAAGAGAGTGTTTATTGTGATTTCTTGAGTTTTCCATCAAAGTTCTTTCCTTGATTTCTCACACTACACTTGAGCATCCATAGTTATATCTATCCTATAGGAGAGTGTTGTAGTGAGAGTTTTGTTAGGTGATCAAGTGTTTAGATCACCAAGATCTTTCTTTGTATTTGAGGAAGCGGGCAAGTGTGCTCGCGGTGTTTTGAGTTCGGGTGCGGACTTGTTGTACGAGGTGCGGCCTCGACGAGCCGGTGGGCTTGTAGTGTGTAAGGGACTTTGGGAGTCCGAGGGCTTGTAGGTGTTGCGGCACCAAGGAGAGATCCGGTTGGATCGTGCATAGTGGAAATCCTTCGTGTGTCGAAGGCGGGGATGTAGAGCAAGTGTGCTCGAACCTCGAAACAAACCCTTTGTGTTTGCGATTGCTCACTCTTACTCTCTTACTCTTTTTGTCTCACTTATATCTTGCATTACTTTATAGTCTTTATCTCTTATATGCATGATATACCTTTGTGCTCATAATTGCTATACTTGCTTGGGATTGTTATTAACACTAGTATTCAACCAAGAGAGCCAACGCGGCACCTCAACCCATTCAAGGGGAATCTAGAGGAGTTTGTCCAGAGCCTCGCAAGGGGAATTCGGCAACACTCTTGTGTTATACATAAGTGTTCAATTAAAAGAAGTTTAATTTGGTCAACTTAGTTTTAATTCCGCATTATTTGTTCATAAGTGACCATTAGATTAGCCATCACCTATTCACCCTCCCTCTAGGTGATCTTACAATTGGTATCAGAGCCAAGTGCTCTTGATATTGGGTCTAACAACCTAAAGTTAAAGATCCTACTTTTAGGCTAATCACAATATTTTGTACACACACCATGGACTTCATGTCTCCACCCACCTTTGACATCCTTAACATCCAAATTTGGAAGGTTAAGATGTCATTGTACCTCAAAGCCTTAGGATTTCATGTCTATCTTGCCACTACTAATAATGCTTATTCTTTAGATGGTAAGAACATTGAGGCTAATGCAAAGCCCTTCCATGCTATCAAGTCAACCCTAAATGATGATTATTTATCTAGGGTTTCTAATGTTGAATCGGCTTTTGTAGTATGGAACATCATCACCTCCCTCGGCGAAAAAGATCTATACTATGCGGGGAGTGACTCGGACGTTGGAAGCGACACCTCCAACGCATGCTTTATGGTCCAAGGGGATGACCCCCTTGAGGTAAATTCCGAATCCGATGATGAGGACATGTCATATGATGAGCTATCTACTTTTTGTCATCTATTGCTTGAGAAATATGACATGATTAGAAAAGAAAATAAAAATTTGAAAAAGAACATTGCTTGCATGCATATAGAACAAGATTCATTTAGAAGTAACATTGCATGCTTAGAATTAGAAAATAATAATTTGAAAAAGGATTTTGATTGCATGCTTAAAGAAAATAATTCTTTTAAATCTAAGATTGCATGTTTAGAAAAGGAAAATAAAGATTTGAAAAATGAGAATGTTTCCTTGATTGCTAAATTGAATGATTTATGTGAAGGGAACACTATTTTGAAAAATAAGATTGATTTGGTGAAAAAACAAAAGGAAGATGTTTTTCAAGAAAATATCACTTTGAAAAGAAAATTTGTTGAAAAAGAAAAAGATTTTGTTTCACAAAAGAAAAAGAAAAATGATCATATATCTCATCATGCTTTACATGCCACCACAAATGAGATAATGTTTTGAAAAATAAAATGGATAATTTAAGTTCAACTTTGAACTCTTGTGCATTTAATCATACTAAGTTGGAGTCAATGTTTTCAAAGAAACAAACTCCTCATGTTCATGCACATCACTCTCATCATCATGCTTATGTTGCACAACATGATCACACTCCTACACATAAGCATACTAAGGTGTACGTATGTACACATTGTGGCCGCAAAGGCCATTTAGCAAAATTTTGTTTTAATAAGAAACCTCATTTTTATTTTGCTAAGTAAAAAAGATTTTGGGATCCTTACAATAAAGCTAACCCCAAAGGACCCAAGAAAGTATGGGTACCAAAACCCCCACCCTTTGATTTTGATGTAGGTGAGGGCTCTCACAAAACGTGAGAGGATTGGTGCCTTGATAGCGGATGCAATGGACATGATGGACAAACTTTTGGATGCATTGCTATCAAGGAGATTTTGGTGGGAAAGACCACCTTGCTTGGAGTTTTGGAGTTGGTAACAATTTCTAAACTCCTATTTTATTTATGTACATGCTTTTATTTTCATAATATCATTCATAGCATGTTCATGTTTTAAGATTTTATGTGCTTCATGTGGCATTTACATGCTTAAATGTAGAATGTGTCAAAACTTGCATTTATACATATATGAATAGTGAACTACAATTGACTCATATATATTTGAACTTCATGCTCATTTGTATCCACTATATGCATGTGTATAGGCTAGTTTTGATGATTCGGTCATTTATACTTGTTATGCTTATCTTTGATCTTACTTCATGTATATGTGTGTTTAATTCAAATCTAATAAATATACATGTAAACCCCTTGAGTCATTTGCCTTCATGCAATATATATTGGACTCTTTTCATATTTGGGATATGTATGCATATTGTTAGAATTGGATAAATCATACATATACCATGAAGATTAGTATTTTAAATAAATAATAATAATAATAAAATGATTTTTCATGTTTTTGATTTGTACAACAAAATGTGATTTATGATCTTTTTGAGCTTGAATGACTATTTTTATAAAAATGCTATTTACATGATCTTTTGAACACTCATCTTTATGATACAAAATATTTTGAGCTTTATAGACCATGAGTGATTAAATCTTTATGTATTTAGCAATGCTTTATGAAAAATATATGATTTGTTTTAAGATGAAAAATAAGATTTTCATGAGATTCATGCTTCACTTTCTATTTTCATGAAAATACCATTTACATAACCTTTGAACACTCATCTTTTATGATAAAAGATAATTTTTGAGCTTTATGGACTATGAGTTCTTGAACTTTTATGTATTTAGTATTATTCATGGAAAACATTTGACTTTGTATTTTTGAAGGATCTTTAACTAGTTTGTCAAAAATCCATTTAAACTAGTTATCTATTCTTCAAGTTGATTCACATGATCCTATTTGTAATCATATGGATAAATTCTTTTGTATTTTCAAAATTTATTTGATGCTTCATGATTTGAATATTAGTTTAAATGTTAGCATTTGTCAACACTTGGATTTATACTTATACACATTATGGATCACAAATAAATCTATATATGATTGGGTTTGAATGCTTATCTGTGCCCATTAGGTGTGTTAGTATAGCCTAAGTTTTGATGATTATTACATTTTAAACTTGTATTCTCATTTTGGATTTATGCTATGATCATGTGCTTTTATTTCATGTATATGTTTGTCTTGCCAAAACATTAAGATATACATGGATACCTCTTGAGTCATTTGCCTTTCATGCAAATCTATATATGGACTCAATTGTGTTTTAAGGATATGTATGTATACTTAATGTCTTGTCAAAACATACATATATCTTGAAATATAAATTTTTGTTTTTAATAAAAATTTTGTAATTTTTCAATAAAATTTTTTTTGATGGATTTCATGATTTCAAAATTTTAAGGAATATTGAGTTTTATTGCTATTTTTCATGATACCATGTTCCACATAACACTAGCACACTCACTTCTTTTTGATATGGACTTTATGGATAGAGTGCTTTTTAGTGCCTTGTGTTTCATTGATATTTCATGAAAAACTTTTGACTTATTCCTTGATTGAAGGATTCCGTACTAGTTATTAAACACCTTCATTTAACTAGTTCGAATTCTTCATGTGGTAGATTTTAATGATATATACACTTAAGCTTAATTTTCAATTGGTATCATTGGATATTTTCAATTGGTATCAATATGACCTCTTATTGTGTATACTCATATGTTGTTCTTTCATATATGTATGTATCTACTTAAATTGGTATACTCTTTTCATACATATATATGATTGTTGTGTGCTTGTATTAAAATGGATTTATATTTTAAAGCATAATAGTTGTTAATGCTAAGCTTACTTCAAATCTTATTTATTTTAAAGCTTATGCATTGTAATTCAAAATTGGTATCAAAATTCAAAATTTGATTGTTCTACATTTGGTACCTTAAAAGAAAGTTGTGTATTTTAAGATATTTCAAAATTTTGTTTTCATAAGAAAAGTTCAAAATTTTGTCTTGTTAAAGAAATATTCAAAATTTTTGATTTGTATTTCCTATATGCAAGGAGAGCTTAACATCTCTCTTACATATGGATTCATGTTGAGTATATTATAAATTGAGGAGCTTGACAACTCTTCTTTATATGATATACGTGTGTAGGGGGAGCTTCACATCTCCTCTTATGCATTACATAATATGTGTTATGTGAGTTAGGGCTTATCATCCCTTCTTCATGTAATGCATATGTGTAGGGAAGTTAACTTAGCGTCTTCCTCTTCATGAATGTATATCGCATATAAATCTTATTGATTGATTTGATTTTACCCTCCTTGATTTCCTTATTTTTGACAAAAGGGGGAGAAAATGTGTTTGATGATTTGAACTTTGAACCCTTTGTTGATGATTGACAAAAAGGGGGAGAAGTATTTGAGTTATATGCATGATTTCCTTAAGGGGGAGAAGTATTTGTTCCTTACTTAAGGGGGAGATAGATTTTGAGATTTTGAGTTTTTACACTTGTGCTTTTACTCATGCATAGCAATAATATAATAAGATAAAAGCTTGAGAAAAAGATTTGTGCATTCATTTGCATACATATTTATGTGCTTTAATATCATATCTATTTATTTCTAGTGATGCATGAGTTAAGGGGGAGCTTCTTTGAAGCTTTACTTTAATCCATGCATATATAACTTCATGAGTTTTGTCATCATCAAAAAGGGGGAGATTGTTGGCCTAAAGGCCTATCACTCTAGTTTTGATGATGATCAACTCATGTAGTTATATTTGCTAATGATCTTGTTTAATTAGTGACAGATTCTTTATCAAGATCTTAGTAGGTGCAAAGCTCAACAAAGGATTAAATGTCAAGATTTGGAGCTAGCACGGGGTGATCCAAGGAGCTTTGGATCAAGCTTGGACCAAGTCAAGAAGATGAGAAGCCTTCAAGGGAAGACTTCAAGAAGATGAAGACTTGTGTCTAGGTATAAGATTTTGTTTTTGTTTTAGTTAAAATGTAAAGGATAGAATAGTTGGTGGATTGCTCAAGTCATATCACACACACACTCTTGATAGAATTGTTTTCATGATAAAAATTTCATTTCATAAAAGATTTTCTTGTTAAGAAAAGATTTTCATTGTGGCAAAATTCTATTTGGTTCTTGGTATTTCAAGTTTACATATCTTATATCCAAAACCAAGTTTAGTGCTTTATGTCAAAAACTAGATATTTCATCTTGATTGTGTAGTGGATCATATCCATACACACTATGCTTTAAAGTATATCTTGTTTTTGTATTTGATGAAAATTTGGAAAAACATGTTGTTTTAGAAAAACAGTTTTTATTATGAGCCAATATTTTCAAGTTACAAAAATAGTCAAATCTTTAATAACATGCCTTGATTTTGTGCAAGCATGTTTCTATATTATAAAACTATTTTTTGTAGAATTTCTAAGTATTTATGGGATTTTTTTATTAAGCCAAAAAGACCAATCTTTAAATCCCAAATTTTCTGGTTCTGGCAGTTCTGATTTTTCAGAACTGACAGTGGCCGGTCGACCGGGTCGGTCGACCGGACGTGCACAGACGTGCACGCCTGTGTGCACTGGAGAACGGTCGACCGTGCCGGTCGACCGCTTCAGTGAGTCTGCTCTCTGGAAATTCCGGTCGACCGCACCGGTCGACCGACAGAGAAGTAATTCTCTGCTCCAGGTGCGCGGTCGACCGGGCCGGTCGACCGGAGGCTCCAACGGTCGGATTCTTGACCGTTGGCGGTCGACCGTACTGGTCGACCGGCAGCTCTGACAGAGCCCAACGGTCAGATTTTTCTGGCCTCTATAAAAGGGGATTTTGTCATTGTTTGAAGCTAAGATTTTAGGAGAGCTTTTGTCCAGTTATTTCCATTCTTTTAGCAGAGTTTTCTCCACAAAATAGAGTGCCAATATTTCCTATCAAAAGGGATTTTATCAAGAGAGTGTTTATTGTGATTTCTTGAGTTTTCCATCAAAGTTCTTTCCTTGATTTCTCACACTACACTTGAGCATCCATAGTTATATCTATCCTATAGGAGAGTGTTGTAGTGAGAGTTTCGTTAGGTGATCAAGTGTTTAGATCACCAAGATCTTTCTTTGTATTTGAGGAAGCGGGCAAGTGTGCTCGCGGTGTTTGAGTTCGGGTGCGGACTTGTTGTACGAGGTGCGGCCTCGACGAGCCGGTGGGCTTGTGGTGTGTAAGGGACTTTGGGAGTCCGAGGGCTTGTAGGTGTTGCGGCACCAAGGAGAGATCCGGTTGGATCGTGCATAGTGGAAATCCTTCGTGTGTCGAAGGCGGGGATGTAGAGCAAGTGTGCTCGAACCTCGAAACAAACCCTTTGTGTTTGCGATTGCTCACTCTTGCTCTCTTACTCTTTTTGTCTCACTTATATCTTGCATTACTTTATAGTCTTTATCTCTTATATGCATGATATACCTTTGTGCTCATAATTGCTATACTTGCTTGGGATTGTTATTAACACTAGTATTCAACCAAGAGAGCCAACGCGGCACCTCAACCCATTCAAGGGGAATCTAGAGGAGTTTGTCCAGAGCCTCGCAAGGGGAATTCGGCAACACTCTTGTGTTATACATAAGTGTTCAATTAAAAGAAGTTTAATTTGGTCAACTTAGTTTTAATTCCGTATTATTTGTTCATAAGTGACCATTAGATTAGCCATCACCTATTCACCCCCCCCCTCTAGGTGATCTTACAATACTATGCGAAGAATGACTCAGATGATGGAAGTAATGCTTCCAACATATGCTACATGGTCTAAGGGGATGACCCCCTTGAGGTAAACTCTGAATCCGAGGCAGAAGAAGATATTGACATGCCTTATGTTGAACTTGCATCTTTTTGTCAAAAACTTCTTGAAAAATATGAATTGGTAAACAAAGAAAAAGATTCTTTTAAAAATAAGTTTGAAATTGTTTCAAAAGAAAATGAATTTTTGAAAAAGAAGAATATTTCCTTGTCTTCAAAATTAAATATTTGTGAAGGAAACAATTCTTTGAAAAATAAAATTATTTTAGTGGAAAAAGAAAAAGAGATTGTTTTGGAAGAAAATAACTCTTTGAAAAGGAAAGTTGTTTCAAAGAAAAAGAAAACATTTCTAAAAAGAAAAAGATTGTTGATTCTCATTCTTACCATGCTAATAATGATCCTTGCAATGTTTTTCATACTACTGTTGATAAAAATGAGATTCATGTCATGAAAAATAGAATTGATTGTTTGAGCTCAACTTTGAGCAATTGTGCATTTAACTATTCTAGATTGGAAACCTTGTTTTAAAAGAAAAAAGCTCCACATGTTCATACATATGTACACTATGCTCACATTCACACCACTCATATGCATGCTAGAGTGTACACATGTATACATTGTGGCCGCAAAGGCCATCTTGCAAGATTATGCTTTGATAGATTAAATTCTATAAATTTTGGAAATAATAATGTTTAGGTTCCTTATGATGCTAACCCACATGGACCCAAAAAGAAATGGGTACCAAATCCTCCACCACTTGTATTTGATGTAGGCGTGGGCTCTCACATGACGTAAGTGATATGGTGCCTTGGTGGTGGATACATGAGCTTGATGGACACTACAATTGATGCATTGCTATGAAGGTTGATTGGTGGGAGGACCACCATGGTTTGGAGACCTAGAGATTGGTTTATATAGTTTGGTAACTATCTCTAAACTCCTATTTTAGTTTACATGCTTTTATATAAATGTTTTTAGCATACTTTGGTTTTGTACTTCATGTGGTGATTACTTGTCTAGACGTAAAATTTTTTAAAACTTGTGTTTAAACTTGTACAAGTAGTGAGTTACACTTGATTATTATATGTTTGTACTTCAATACTCATTTGTACTCATTACATGTACATGTATAACCTAGTTTTGATGATTCTTTCATTTATACTTCTTTTCCCTATTTTTATACATATTTTGCTTCATGTATATGTTTATTTTTGTCTAAAACTAATAAATATACATGTATACCCTTGAGTCACTTGCCTTCATTTAAATTCGATTATGGACTCATTTGTGTTTGGGATATATATGTATATTTTTAGTTTTGATAGAACATATATATACCTTAAAGTTTGTTTAATTTTAATGAAAAATAAATTTTCATGATTTTCATATGTTTTGATGTTTTAAGCTTTATTGACTATTTTCATGAAAATGCTTGTCACATGATTCTTGTGCACTCACATTTCTCTTGTTTACTCATGACTTTATTTTCATGAGCATTTATGAGCTTTACAGATTTCGAGTGTCAACTCTTGTGTATTTAGCATGCTTTATGAGATATATGATTTGTTTGCATGTTTGAAGGATCTTTAACTAGTTTTTCAAAAGTTACCTTACACTAGTTATTTATTCTTCATTTGTTAGTGTTTTCAATCTACAATTATTTTCAAATCTTATTTTTGAAAACTTCTACCCTTCAAGGGCGGATGGTTGGGCGACCTACCTTATATCCCTTATTGAATATCTTTTATCATGTGCAAAGGGTGGTAGATATGAGTTATACACTTGATCTTCAAGAAATTTTATGTTTGTATACTCATATTTGTTTCTTATATATGTATGCTTCAAATTCAATTAGTATCAATTTTAATTGGTATTTTCATTTTCATACATACATATATATGATTTGATTGTGTTTGTTTTATAATATATTTACATTCTTAAAGCATAAATTATTTTTATGATAAGCTTGAGTTCATTCCAAATGTTAATTGGTATCTATACAAGCTTATACATTGATTTCAATTGGTATTTCAATTGGTATTTATTTGATATCAAATAACTTCATGTTTCACCTTCAATTGGTATCAAAAATTTATTATTGGTATCTTAAAAAAAAATTTCAAATGGTACCAACTTTTATTTTTGTCAACTACTATTTGATTTCATTGGTATCAAAAATTTATTTTGTTGACTTCAAGAAATTTCAAAAACTTGTTTTAAAATGATTTCAAAAATTTTGTCTTAAATTTGTTGATATATATTTCCTATATGCAAGGGGAGCTTAACATCTCTTCTATACATAGATTCATGCTGAGTGTATCTTACATTGATGAGCTTGACCTCTCTTCTTTACATGTTACACGTTATAGGGGGGCTTGACACTCCGCTTACACATTATATATAATGCTTTATGTGGGTTAGGGTCTAGTCATCTCTTCTTCATGTAATGCATGTATAGGGTAGGAGCTAACTTTACGTATCTTCTCTTCATAAATGTATATCACATATACATCTTTATTGTTTGATTGTCCTCACCTCTTTGTTTATGAATTGAGAAAAAGGGGGAGTGAAGAATTTTGAGTTTATATATGCATGTTTTTATCTTTCTTTATGCATATATGTTTGTGTTCAGTTTATGCAATTCATTGAATATCTATTTGTTTATTACTATGCATGAGTTAAAGGGGAGCTTCTATGAAGCTTAACTTTAATCCTTGCATATATAACTCCATGAGTTTTGTCATCATCAAAAATGGGGAGATTGTTGGCCCAAAGGCCCTTCGCTCTAGTTTTGATGATGATTAACTAATGTAGTTATAGTATTAATGATCTTATGTCTATTTAGTTTCAGATATTTAATTAAGATCTTAGTCGGTGTTTAGCTTCAACAATAGATTCGAAGTCAAGTTTTGAAGCTAGCACGTGTTGATTCAAGCGCTCGCACATCAAGATTGCATCACGAACTCAAGGGGAGTCTAGCGCATTAGATCAAGGTTTGGACCAAGTCAAGAAGAAGAAGAAGATTTTCAAGAGAAGATTTTCGTAAAGACTTGTGTCATATTTGTAAGTGTTAAGATTTATTTTTAGATTAGCGATGGATTGCTCAAGTTCATATACACACACACATAAAAGATTTATATGTGTTTTCATAAAACAGTTTTAGTTTTAGAAAATTCCATTTTGATTTTTGAGCTTCAAAGTATATATCTTTATGTTTCATGTATAGAGTTCATCAAAATGAATTTATATGGTTTATATATGTTTTGATTTTCATTATACACATTGTTGGTTCAAATATTTAGAAAACTTATTTGATGTTTCTATATCATGTGTTTAAGTTTTGTATATATCAAAACTTATTTTAGAGCTTATTGTCATAAACAATGATATTTCATCTCATATATGTATTGGATCATATTCATACACATTAAGCTTCAAAAGTGTTTAAAATATCTTGTTTTTGCATTTGAAAAAGTTTCGAAAAAATTGTTTTTAAATTTGGAGATTGATTTTGAAAAATACAAATTTTTGTTTAAAGCAAAATTTCTATATCACAAAAATAGTTTCAAAAAGTTTGTAATATGTGTTGATTTTTGATCACATATTTGTACTTCAAAGTATGTTAATGAACTTATTTTTGTGAAATTTATGTGATTTTATGGGATTTTATTGAAGTTAAAAAGACCAAGTTTTAATCCCTAGAATTTTCAGACCTGGCCTTCTGCCGGTCGACTAGGCGGTCGACCGATTTGCACAGAACATGCACAGCCAATTTGGCTTGAGGGCCGGTCGACCGACCGGTCGACCGTCCAAAGAGCTTTGCTCTCTGGATCTAGCCTCGGTCGATCGGTAGGTCATAGCCCAGGCACGGTCGTCCGGGCGGTCGATTGGCAGGTTGCAACGGTCAAAAATATGACCGTTGGCTGGTCGACCGGTCGATCAACCGACAGCAAGATCTGCTGCTGTCTTTGACCCCAACGGCTAGTTTTTAATCCCCTATAAAATGGGATTCCCTTGGCTTGTTTTATACAAGATTTCAAGAGGGTTTTTGAGCTAGTTTTCCTACCTCTCTTAGTATTTTTCTCCACTTGTTTTTAGGCTAAAACTTTCATATCAAAAAGAGAGTTTTTCAAGAGTGTTTTCAAAAGAGATTTCTTGAGTTTTCCTCCGCTACTCTATCTTACAGGAGCTTTGTTGTCAGAGTGTTTTTAGGTGATCAAAGTGTTGAGATCACCAAATGTTCATCTTATATTTGAGGAGGCGAACTTGCGGGTTCGTGTTTGTGACGAGTTCTTGTGGGAGCTCGGTGTAGAGGTGCGGCCTCGACAAGCTAGTGTGCTTACGTGTGTTGTTCTTGCGGGAACAAGTGAAGGGACTAGTGAGTCCAAGAGTTCTAGTGTGAACTCGTTGTAGGTGTTGCAGCACCGAGTGATCTTGCGAGATCGTTTCTAGTGAAAATTCTTCATAGTGTTGAAGGCGGGGACGTAGAGCAAGGGTGCTCGAACCTCGAAACAAATCTCCCGTGTTTGCGATTGCTCTCTCTTTCTCTCTCACTTGTTTTTATATATCTTGCATGCTTACATTGCTTATATATTTATATGCTTGATATATCTTGTGCTCTATTGTTATATGCTTGGGATTGTGTGCTCACACTTATATCAACCAAGAGAGCCATAGTGGCACCTCAACTCCTAATCTAGAGGAATCCTGAGAAGATAGTCCAGAGCACTTCACTGGGAATTCGGCTACACTGTTGTGTTATACGTTGTGTGTTTGGCTTAATAGTTTTAGTTTGCATAAATAGTTTTTAATTCTGCATCATTGTCATTAGATTAGCTAGTACACTTATTTAGCCCCTCTAGGTGTATTTTCATATGTTTTGTCTAAAATAGGAGTATACATACATATCCCAAACACAAGTGAGTGCATAATAGAATTTTACATTAAAAGCAAGTGACTCTAGGATAGACATGTATATCTAGAGTTTTGGACAAAATTGATATATACATGAAGCTAAATATATTTTTATGAAAACATGTACAAAACTAGAAAAAATAAGTAAAGATGCAAGAATCATCAAAATTAGGTTATATATGTACATCCAATGAGTACAAATGAGCAATAAAGTGTAAACACATTATAAACAAATGTGGCTCATTAGTTGTACAAGTATAAACACAAGTGTTAATAAAAATTCCATCTAAACATATAATCAAAACATTAAGTGCAAAATCATCAACAAACATGATCATTAAGGTAAATATACGTGCTTTAGAGTTATGATATACACAATAGATAAACAATGGTGAGAACACAAAATATGAATCCATATGAACATGGGTGTATCTCAAATACTACATATGTATATCACGAGTCTAATAAACATTGCATTTAACATAATGAACATGAAAAACTAAAACATGCTAAAAGTCAACCAATGAGAGCATGTAATCAAGATGGGAGTTAGAGATAGTTACCAAAACTATTAAGGCTAATCTCTAGATCTCTAAACCATAGTGGTCCTCCTACCAAACTTTCCTTGAAAGTGATGCATCCAAAAGTGTCACCATTTAGTTTGGAACGCATCCACCATCAAGGCACCAATACCCTCACGTCAAGCGAGAGTCCACACCTACATCAAATACAATGGGAGTGAACTTTGGTACCCATACCTTATTGGGTCCATGGGGTTAGCACCTTTCCTAACCTAAACGAACTTATTTGCAAAATTTGAATTATGCATTCTATCATAACAAAACTTTGCAAGGTGGCCCTTACGTCCACAATGTGTACAAGTGTACACATGAGCATATATAGAATCATGTGTGTAAACATCAGAAGTATGCGCATGCCGTGTTTTGTGTGCATGCATACGAGAATCATGTTTCTTGCGAAACATGGATTCAAACGTGTGTGGTTCATGCAACATTGGCTCAAAGTGGAGCCCAAACAATCTACAGTCTTCTTCAAAGTACAAATATCATTCTCAATGATTGAAGAAGAAGTGGAGCATGCATTCTTATTAATAGATGGTGATTCTATAGTAGCATGACAAACATGTGAATCTAAATCATTTTTCAAAGAAGTATTTTCTTTTGAAATAAGTTCCAATTCTTTTGAAATCAAAGCTATTTTATTTTTCAAAGAATTATTCTCTTTTAAAACACAATCGAGTTTTGAAGACAAAACCTCATTATTTTTTAAAACAACATCACAATCATTTTTATTCATAAAAATTTGTTTTCATTTAGGTAAGGTTAAGCTGGAATTTCAATGAGTCCCTTTCACTTGAAATCTCAACCCTCTCTTGTAAAATCATGTCTAGCTTTGAAGACAAATTCTCATTTTCTTCTTTTAATTTGAAACTTTTCTTTTTCAAAAGTTTATATTTTTCAAGTAAGTTTTCACAAAATAATGAAAGTTCTTCATTTAAGGCATCAGCATCCATATAGTCATCACCTGAAGAAATAACACTATTATCTAGATGAGTTTCCGAATATACCTCAAGGGAGTCATTCCCTTAGACCATGTAGCAAGTTTTGTCAAACTCATCCACCAAAGGTTCCTTCTCCATATAGTTAGTCGTCTGAAGCTCGGGAGAGATCAATGTGTTCCACACTGCAAAAGCGGAATCACAATGAGAAATCATAGATAAAAAATCTTTGCTAAGTGTGTTTCTTACTGCCACTAGGGCTTGTGTATTGGCCTCTATATGCTTGCTATTATCAAAATAAGATTTCTTAGTAGTGGTAAGGTAAACATGCAATCTTAGGGTTTTAAGGTGTACACTCATCCTATACTTTCATATATCAATGTTGGTAACATCATACATGGGAGGGGTCATGAAATCCATGAGCATATAGACTATATGTGTGCAAATGCAAATCTAAATTAGCAAGCCAAGATCTCACTCTTAGGTGGTTAAACCTAATATCAGGAGCGTAGACTCTGATACCAATTGACACCTAGAGGGGGTTGAATAGGTGTATGAGCTAATCTAATGATAAATGATGTGGAATTAAAAACTAATTGCAATACACTATGTGTAACCAAAGAGTGTAGCCGAATTTCTCGTGAAGGGCTCTGGACTATCTTCTCTTGATTCCTCTGAATAAGAGTTGAGATGCTATATGAAGCTCTCTTAGTTCAACACAAGTATGTGCATACAAATAATACCAAGCATATATGATATGAATAATATGAAGCAATACAAGATATAAGAGAGAGATAGAGTTTAAAGATAGTGGATCAAACGCAGACACTAAGATATGTTTTGAGGTTCGAACCACTGTTGTACGTCTTCGCCTTCACACAGAAGGATTTTCACTATGTCCACATAGGACCTCCCACACAGGGAACCTCCACCGAGGAATTTGCAATTACAAAGTTAGGAGTACACAACTCCTCTCTTTCCAACACAACCACCTCTACGCAAGAGGTAAGGCACAAAGTCAAAACAACAATCACCTCTACACAAGAGGGATGGGCACAAAGCCAAACAACAATCACCTCTACACAAGAGGGACAATGCACAAAGCCAGACTCCACCACAATCACCTTTACACTAGAGGGATAGGCACAAAGTCAAAGCAAACTACTCCTCTCAAACACCACCATCTCTACACAAGAGGTAAAGCACAAAGCCAATCAAAGGAGGGATTACAATCTTGGTGACCACAATGATCACAAACAACTTTTCCTCACAAATATAAGATCCTATAGATAGGATAAAGATGATAGCTCAAGTGTGAGAAAATAAGGGGTTTGGAAAACAAATCATAAAGAAAAATACTTGGGAAAAATACTAAATGAATAGAAATGAAGATCAAAACAATTTTCCAAAGACTCCCTTTTTTCTTTGATTTTTCCAACCCTTGAAAACAAATAAAAATAAAATTTTGTAGCCCAAAAACTCTTTAAAATATTACTACAAAACACTTGGAAAGATAGAAAATTTTACTGTCAAAAACCATGTTGAAAACAGCCCAAGAGGACCCCTTTATATAGGCCCCAAATAAAAGAGCCGTTGCAGCCAGAAAAAGGCAGAAATGCCCTTACGGTCGACCAGCACAATGGTCATATTTTTAAACATTGTGCCACCGGTCGACCGCCCGGTCGATCGGGCCAAGCCTGTCAGTCGACCGCCCGGTCGACCGGCAGCACCCGAGAGTTGGGTGCTTTTAGTCGGTCGATCGCGCGGTCGACTAGCCTACTGGGCTGGTCCTTTGTGCACGTCTCGTCCACATCGATCGACCGACCACTGATCCGGTCGACCGCCAGTGTGGTCTGGCTGGGAATTATACATATTGAAACTTAGTTATTTTAACTCCAATAAAATCCCATAAATACACATAAATTTCACAAAAATAAGTTCTTGTAAGATATTTGAATAATATGTGTGACCAAAAATCAACACATATTACAAATTATTTGAACTATTTTTGTGATATAAAATATTTGACCTTAAATAAAAATCGTATTTTTCAAAAACCAAACTTTGAAATGGAAATCCGATTTTTTTCAAACTTGTATAAATACAAAAATAAAATATTTTAAAACACATTTGAAGCATATTGTATATGGATAGAATCCAATACACATGTAATTGATATAACTATGGTTTTGACATGAAATCCAAAAATAAGTTTTGTTAATTACAAAACTCTAAATAATGAATAGGATCATCAAAATAAGTATTCCTAAGTATATGAAGCATATATGTATATAGATGAAATCTAATATACATTTAAACAATATAAACTTGTTTTGATTCTATCTATTCATGAAATCATATATATGTCTATTCAAAATCCAAAACCAGTTAAACGAAAATCAAACATATTGAACTTGTGTGTGTGTGTGAACTTGAGCATATCAACACTATCTATCTTTACACAAGATCTAAATAAATCGAAGTCTTCTTATCGATCCTCATCTTCAAGACGACCCTATCCAAATACGATCCAACGAGCTTGACTCCATGTGAGTGCTAGATGCGATCTTGATGCGCGAGCTCTTGAATCTACATGAGATAGCTTCAAAACTCCTTTGTTGAAGATAAACACCTACTAATATCTTAATTAATAACTGAAATTATATAAACACAAGATCTTTACTAAACTAACCTTCATAAGTTAGTCATCATCAAAACTAAGGTGAAAGGCTCTAGGCTACCAATAAGTTGTAACTCAAACAGTTAATTTTTGATCATGTAAATCTCACTTGCATTCTAATTATAATCTAATTTTTATTTTTTCTTAATTAATTTTTGTTTTAATATTATTTTACGGTTAACTTTGTGGTCAACTTTTCACTTTCACTTTCACTTTCACATTACCATCTAAAACACAAAAAAGATATAATATTTTTCAAACCACACTTTCCAACAACATTCAAACACTGAAAAACTTAGTAACCAATTCCCAAGTTCCAAAGGGAACTATTACTACTTCCTCACTTCCACCCCTAACCAACTACCCCAAAAAATAAATCTGAAAAGGAGTTTAGAAGTGTTTCTACAAAAATAAATTCTATTTGATATGTAATATGAAGTGTTTACGGCCTCGGCCCATAGATATTTAGGGAGTCCGTATTTACTAATCATTATCCTAGCCATCTCTTGAAGAGTACGATTCTTCCTTTCAACGACTCCATTTTATTGTGGAGTTTTAAAACAAGATAGTTTATGTTTAATTCAATTTTCTTCACAATGAGTGATAAAGGAATGGCTAATGAATTCACCACCTCTATCACTCCTTATGCGCGAAATTGAAAAATCTTTTTCTTTCTCAACCTTTTTTCTAAAAACATGGAAATGCGAAAAGTTTCGTCTTGGTGTTCCAAAAAGAAACCCATGTAAATCTAGAGAAATCATCAACTAAAACAAAAACAAAACAATTACCACTAAAACTTTTGATTTTTGTTGGACTAGACGAATCAATTTGGATCAACTCTAATAATTTAGATGTCATGATATTTCTTATTGCTTTGAAAGAGGACTTGGTTTGTTTTTCAAGTTGGCACGCATCAAAAATGCGATCATTTTCAAACTCCAAGAAGGAATACCCTTCACCAATTTCTTGGAGTTAATTCTAGATAGATGGTCAAACAAAACATGGCCAAGTCTCCTATACCATAACCAAGAATCTTCATTAAAAATATTTAAACAAGTATCATTACAATGTAAATTTAACATATCAATCATATTAACATTGTTTTCTTGAAAACCAGAAAGAACACAAATATTTATTTTCTTTTCTAAAATATCGCAGGTGAAATCATCAAAAATAACCTTAAAATCTTTATCACAAAGTTGGCGAATGCTCAAGAGATTATACTTGAGACCTTCAACCAAAACAACATTTTCTATTAAAAGAAATGAGCCAATTTTGATATTACCTATACCAATGATTTTGCCTTTTGAATCATCTCTGAAGGTGACGGTGCCACCTTCATGATACCTTAATAAGATTGCAAAGTTGTTGATATTCAAGTCATGTACCTTGAGCAACCACTATCAAGGTACTACCGCTCCCTACGCCTTGAGTCTTGGTGCTTACCTATATCAAGTAAAGAAGTTGTTGATTTTGGTATCCATATTTTCTTGGGTCCTATAGTGTTAGTTCTTCGAACCCAAACATGATCATTTGAAGTATTAATGCGATCAAAACAAAACTTAGTTAAATGACCCTTCCGGCCAAAATAGGTGCAAGTATAAACTCTACCATACATAAATACAAATGTGTATGTGAAACGTGGCATGATTATTGTGTGTAGCATGTTTAGCATGATGTGTGTGGGCATGTTGTGCTTGATGAGTGTAGGCATGTATAGCATGATGAACATGAACATGTTTTCTTGGAGTGTGTCTCTTAAGAAACATGGCCTCTAATCTAGCCTTATCAAAACTCACATTTTTTTCAAAATATTTCCCAAAGTGCTAATTTTGATTTTTAAAATAGAAATCTCTTTTTCATCAATCAAAGAAAATTTTGCTTTACAAGAACTTTGTGTGCTCAAATCCTTTTATGTAGAAATAAGTATGGAAGACAAAATCTCTTTTTCTTTTGAAAGAATAACAACTTGATTTTGAAGAAATTTATTTTCTTTTTTTATTTTTAAATGTTTCTTCTTGAGAAAATTATAGCTATGAGAAAGTTCTTCAAAAGCTTCACCCAATTCATCCATGGTCAATTCACAATCATCTAGGGATGGTTCGAATGTTACCTTAGGTATGTTATCATTAGCCATGAAGCACACATTAGCCTTGTCCACCTCTTCTTTGGATTCACTCTCCGAGTCCCATGTTGCTTTAAGAGCCTTCTTCTAGTAGGGCTTTTTTGAGGTAGATGACTTGCTTTTGATTTTCAGGGATTCCACAACAATGTGTCCCGGCTTCAGGCAATTGAAGCAAATGATCTTTTTCTCCACCTTTCCTTACCAACATCTTCTATTATTGAATTTGGCTTTGTTGTACATCCTCCTCAGATTCTTCATAAGGAGGGAGAGGTTTTCATCATCTTCTTCTTCATCATCTTCATCGAAGATGGTAGGAGTGGACTTCAAGACAATCATCTTTTTATTTTGAGGCGTCATTTCTTCTCTAGCCTTCCTCTCCATCTTATGAGTCTTAAGGTTGTCAATAAGACCTATGAGCTTCATCTCTTCCTTGTCATTGAGTCTTTTAGTGTTGTAGCTTTGACATCTCATGATGGTGGTAGAGCATTAATGACCTTCCTCACCTTTTGGTCATTATCACTAGCATCACTTAGAGAGGAAAGATCATTAGTGATTTTAGTAAACCTTGTAACCATGTCATCAATGAATCATTATCATGGCAAAATTCTCATATTGGAAACGCAAGAAATCAATCTTAGTCTCTTAAATTGTGATGTCCCCTCGTGTGTGACAGCGAAGCGTGACCAAATCTCATAGGCGGAGTTGCAATGAATGATCCTAACTATGTTATCATTATTCAAGACTTGAAGCAATACATAGTATACTTTTGCATTGGCATCAAATTTCTTGGTGGCAATATCAGAATATATGTTCTCATCACCAATGGGTATACTAAATGGTTTGGTCACCGTCTTTGCAACCCGGCTTCCTAGGGATTGTAAGAAAACGGTTATCTTAACCTTCCATATGGGAAAGTTAAGGCCATCAAAATTTGGTGGAGTCTTACTTCCTTCGGCCATATTAACTAGTGTGGATACCAAATGAAAATGCAAATGAAGAGATTAGCAAAAGGATCTCTCTAAGATGGTTAAACTAAAATCTAGAGATCAAGGCTCTGATACCAATTGAAAATAAACGTAGAGGGGGTGATAGGTGCAATGCTAATCAAATGTGGAATAACAACAATCTATGATAAATGATGAAACCGGTCACTCAAAATAAGAAGTGAAGCTGAATTTCTTGTGAAGGGCTCTAGAACTTCTCCTCTAATATTCCTTTAAATTATGAGTTGAGATGCTCAATTACCTTCTTGTTGAGATGAGTAAAGACCGATAAATGAGAGTGATAAAGGTAATGTAATGATGAATGTAATGCAAGCAATAAATAGAATGTGCAAGTGAAGCAACAACACAAGTGTAACTAATGTAAGGAGATAGAGATCAAGAGACAAGTAATCGCAAACACAAATAATTTGTTTCGAGCTTCGAGCCACCGCTCTACGTCCCCGCCTTCACCACCGTGAAGGATTTCACTATCCACAGCAGGATCTTCCACAAAGGGGCCTTACAATAAGAAATTACAATAGTCTATACAAGATTAGAGTACACAGTTCCAACACTTAATCCTCTACACAAGAGGTAGCATAAAGCCAATGAGGTTAAAAAGCTCTTGGTGACGACTAGATCACAAACAATCTCTTCTTTACAACTTCCTATAGAGTAGATAAAAATTGAAACTGTGATCGTAAAATTTAGTTGAAAGAATTTAAGAGCTGAAAAATCAATTGAAATAGCTTTGAAAATGATAGCACTTAAAAACTAGAAACTTAAAATTTTTCTCTTTAAAGCAAACTTGATTTTCAATGTATTTCTCAAAAAACTATTGTTCTAAATTAAAACCCAATGACCCTTATATATACGTAATAGATAAACAATATTAGTTTAGCTCATCAGGTCATAAGGGTGTGATTTGACCTAAAGAAAACAAAAATGCCCGTTGAAAAAGTCAAAAGAAAAGACAGATTTTAAAAACTAGTCGTTATGGGCTTTTGACAGAACTTCGGTCTACCAGCCAGTCGACGGGCAGTTCATTTTTGAACTAACCATTATTGCTCGGTCGACCGGCCAGTCGACCGGCTCCCAATAATATCTTGGGTTGAGCCAGTCGGTCGATCTATCTGTTGACCACTGGGGTTAGCGGTCGACCGACAAGCGTGCACAATATGCATAAACCCAGCCGGTCGACCAACTTGGCCAATAATAGGCTACGATCGACCGGCCTAGTCAAAAGACATTTTCATGACTGTTTTTTAAATAGCAAACCATTTTTGAAATATTTTGTATTGGTTTTAAAGAGAAATAACAATGTACATGCAATGAAATACATGTTCTAAATAGGATATAAAGTTTTGGAAAAATTGAAAACATGCATCAAGTACCTAACATACAAAACACCAATATGGGAAAACTTGTATTTTGAAAACGTGTATTTTTATGTGTGTGACTTCTTAAACGTTAAATCTATATTCTACACTTTAAACATACTATTTTCTTATAAGGCTCAATATGACTACAAGAGTCCTCAAGTGGGCTTCTCTAATAGCGACATCAAACGCGTTTGAGCTTCAATCCCTTCTTGAATAGTCTTGGGTCTTCATAT
Source organism: Agave tequilana (assembly GCA_038442645.1). Classification (NCBI taxonomy): domain Eukaryota; kingdom Viridiplantae; phylum Streptophyta; class Magnoliopsida; order Asparagales; family Asparagaceae; genus Agave; species Agave tequilana. Next base: position 74,813 of record JAVJIF010012371.1, read on the forward strand.
ACCTTTCTTTTAAGGAAGAAAACTTCTTGAATCTTCTTGAACCCAGAAACACACTTAAGCATTTGAACTTAATTAGTACTAAATAACCATATACATTTTGTTATCATCAAAATAAAAAATCAGTGATTGTAACCTTGGGCCAATATAACCGTACCATGATGATGATTATCCTCCATGGGTGGTAATATGTTAAAGAGCTTGTCATGTTCAGGGTTCGTCAGTTTAGAACGAGATCTAGTCCGCGTTCGCTTCCCCATCTGCGTCATTTGGCCTTCAAGATTTGTTTTCCAGCAGTTACAAGTATCAGACTCCTCGGAAGCTTCTGTTCCTCTCTTATCTTGCAGAACTATTATTCAGCAATAATATGCACGAGAATTTCGAAACTATGTTATCCTTGTGTGTTTTAAAATTAGACATAAATGAAGAAAGAAAAAGAAGGGGAAATTGCTTTTAGGTCCCTAGGGAGTTTGACTTGTGTCATAACTCCCTGGAGAAAAAAACAATGTCAAAAAACCATTTGACCAAGTTTTCTTTGTTTGTAGATCCCTGTCTCAATACATGGCTTGGTGTATATTTGCATTTGCCATTTGCCTATACTTTAATTGACCAGTGTGCTCTCATTTGTCCTTAATTTGCCCACTTGATGTACTATGAAATCTTTGATGACAATTTAATTGTTTTGCTGTTCAATTCAAAATCTTGAAGCAATTGTTTTGATGTTCACTTCAATTGTTATTTGTCCATTTCAAAAAATTTTATAAAAAATTATTTAAATATTTGAAAAATAAAAGTAAATGAGAACCAAAAAAATTAATAACTTGTTTTAAAATCATTTAACCTCTATTGTTTATAAAACAAAAATCATTTTACATATGAATATTTATTTATTTATTTATTTGTTTGTTTGTTTATCTTTTTTATTATTTGTGCCCAACCCCCGATCTGTGAAGCCCTCGGTTTGCCCTCAATCTGTGAAGATTGTAGTACCGAGCTTCTCCGACTCCTGCGAGCTCCATTGGCTCGTTATAACCCTAAGCAGAAAATAATTTTTGAAACTTAGATACAAATTTTTGTTGGTTGTAAAGATTGTTTATATTTTGTGATCACATATTCCAAAAGGTAGTCGTGTTCCCAAAATGTGGACAAATATTCCAATATTGGATACATTTTTGAAAATGAGGATATATATGATACATGATACCTGGTATTCAAGTTCCTAAAATATGGACATATATTCCAATAGGTGGACATTTGTTTTTCAAAATGTGGACGTATATTCCAATTTTTTGACATTTTTCCGAAATGTGGACATATAGTCCAAAAGGTGGACATTTTTTTCCAAAATGTAGACATATATTCCAAAATTTATAGGTAAATACAAAATAAAAATCTCACATTTCCAATTTGATTACTAAGTAATATTAGTATCAAAGTTAGTATCAAAGTATAAACATTAGATAGTAATGAGAAAAAATGGCATATATTATATAAGGTGGACATATTTTTGAAAATATGGTCATTACTTGAAAATATTGACATATACTCCGAAACGTGGACATTTTTTTCAAAATGTGGACATATATTCTAAAAGGTGGACATATATCTCCATTTTTAGACATTTTTTTCACAATGTGGACATATATTTCAAAATTTATAGATACATACAAAATGAAAAATCTCACATTTTCAATTTGATTACTAAGTAGGATTAGTTTCAAAGTTAGTACAAAGTATAAACATTGGATAATAATGAGAAAAATGACATATATTTCATAAGGTGGATATATTTTTGAAAATGTGGATATTTACTTGGAAATGCTGACATATACTCCAAAATGTGGACATATATTCTGAAATTTTTGACGTATATTACAAATGTGGACATATACCCGAAAACGTGGACACAATGTCCAAAAAGTGGGCATAATCATACTAAGGTGGACAAAATATTAGAGAATGATACCTTTTGCTTGTCTAAATTGGGAATAGAATATAGCAATTGTTAGTTTTTAGGATCAATCTGACAACTAATCAATGTCACCGATCTAATTGGCCAGGTCGGTGAATATCAGGTGGAGATTTTCCGTTTAACAGAATGTTCCTTAATTACAAAACCACCTTTCAATTACCTTCCTTAGTTAAACACTAATTAGACTGGTATAAGTCAGTCTCAATATATTGAATATCAGTATAACCCCTGTATAAAAAAAATTAATTCACTTATACAGTACTTGGAGTGAGGTACTCTTATAGTGAATCTTCTTAAGACAATTACGTCCCCCGCTACGGTGCTAACGGGTTACTGGACGCTGGTCTCCCAAGATACAACACTCCTTCACGGTACTTGGATAGCACTATCAAATCACCGTACGGTCGAACCGTAGTTAACCAGTACCTTCACAGGATTATCAAAGCAGCAGGACCAAGACAAATTTTAGGGAGAATATTAGTCTTTACTTTGGAGGAACACCCACTGTAGAGAAAGGATAGAGATATAAGAATATTCTTCTTTGGAAGTCACAGATTCAGATAACAATTCTCTTAAAGAATCTTTTGAATTTTCTGAGCCTTCTTTCAGAACGAATCTGTTGGAAGTCACTCCGGAATACGAGTTACAGAATTTCCACTTCCTGTTAGAAGTCACTTCTGAATCCGAGTTGCAGAAGTCCCACTTCGAAATGCAGAAGAAGTTACTTGTTTTCCTTTTCTGTATTATTGTTTGTTGTGTTTCTGTTTTTGAAATGAGAGAAAGGTGTGTTATTTATAATGCTCTAGGAGGGGTAAATTCGTCCGTTCCTAACCAAACGGTTGCAACGGTTCGATCTGAACCGTTGCAACGATTAGTTTTAAACAGAAATCGCCCAACCGTTCGCGGCGGTTTCCTATCAGCCATTGCGCAGTTTCGGTTCGGATCCGGATGGCGAGTGGGTACGATTTGCTGTAACCCATACCCGTGAGACCCGGTTCAAAAAGAACCGGACCGGGTAGGGACCCGAGCCCGAGCACGAGCCCGAGCCCGGCTCCGGTGCCGGCCGCCGGCCGGCCGTTGTTCGAGGGGAGGAATTGAATTACTCAAGAGTTTAGGGTAAACAATTTATGTCCTTATGTTGATGATTAAAATCTGAATATGTGTGAAGATTTACTTTACTCCTTCGAATCACCGTTCTAGCACAAGCTATAACGGGTCGTATCTGCAGTGAGGGCTAGCGATGGAAGCGTTCACAGTTTTTATGTTAAAGTTTTTGAGAAGAAAAATGAAGGTTCTTCTCTATTTAAAATTAAAAATAAAACAAAGTAGAAAGAGAGTGAAGAATCTTTGTAGAGTTTTTTGTTGGAACTTATTTCGATGAAGACGTTTGTGAAGATCAAATTCATTTGGAGCTCTAACACATGATGAATCAAGAGTCCTACATGATCAAGATGTGCCAAGGAGAGTTGATATGATATGGATTGTAAATATGAAGTAGCATGTAAAAAGCCTTGACATGCACACACAAATCATATCTTGTTAGTCGACTTACATTCCAACATGGTCGACTATTCATATGTATAGTCGACTTGATCCAAACCCAAGTCGACTAGTCAAGTGTCCAGAATCTGACCCAACTCTCTGTTTCTGAATTAGTCGACCAAACAGTAAACCAAGTCGACTAATACATTTTTCTAGTCGACTATCCCTTGGTCCCTAGTCGACTAATACTTGACCCAGTCGACTATAAAGCAGTTGCAGTCGACTTGAGGTAGTTAACCTGAAAATTGTTCATCCAACGTCCACCTACCTAGTCGACTAATAGCTAAATCTAGTCGACTAATAGTTGAAATTTTGCCTAGTCTAGTCGACTAACTCAGAACCCTAGTCAACTATAGACAGTTTCTGACTGTTGGACAGTTTTCGTTATCTGGTCTTTTTTGCAACGAATCTCAACGTTTCTTTGATTCAAATTGCTCCAATAACTCTCTAACTAACCCTAGTCTTCAGCTATAAATAGGAAAGTTATTGCAAAGGCCATTTACCAAGATTTTCAATCAGTTTTCCAAAAGTCAAAATCTGAAAATCTGAAAACTATTTTCCTAACTTCAGTCTTCACCAAAAGCCAATTCCTATTGTGAAGTCTTCTGAAGTTTTGTTTCCTATACTGTACCTTGTCCACATACACATTCAGTATCAAGGCTATAGGAAAAGAGTTGTAATTCTCAAAGTGTTCATTGTACACGGGAGGCTTCTTGGTTGAAGAGGCAGTTGTACAAGGTGTCCATTGTACACGGGAGGCTTCTTGGTTGAAGAGGTAGTTGTACAAAGGTAAAAGGTGTTCTCTTGGTGGAAGAGAAGGTGTACACATTTGGCGAAGGGGATTCGACAAGTGGTGTACATGTTGTATTGATTTTGGGTGGCAAGATCAAGGTTAAAGGAAAATCTCAAGCGGGTGGCTTGGGGACTGGATGTAGGTTACAAGGACCGAACCAGGATAAATCTCTTTGTTTGCGTTTGTCAATTTTGAGATTTGTTTTCCTTTACATGCAAGTTATTTATTTTGTTTATTTACTTAACGCTAATCCTTCTAGTTTTAGATTGTGTTGACTTGAGTTATTTCAGATCTATAGTTGCCTACAAGAGATAATTCCGCAATTAGTCCTTATCTCAACGATCCTACATTTGGTATCAGAGCCTGGCACCAACATCAGGTTCAAGGCAACAACCGGAGTACACGCTCTGATCCTACATTTGATATCAGGGCGGATACAAGTCAACAACAAGGATGGCAACGGAGTTTTCATCATCCCAATACAAAGAAGGTCATTCTACACAACGTCCACCGCTATTTGACGGAACCAACTACAACTATTGGAAGTGTAGAATGAAGATATACTTGCAGTCACTCAACTACGACCTTTGGAACATCGTAGAAGCATCGTACACCAAGCCCACAACCAACTACAACGCTTGGAGTGAAGATCAAAAGAAGAACGCGAACCTTGACGCAAAAGCAATGAATGCCTTGTTCTGTGCCCTTACCAAAGAAGAGTTCAACCGTGTTTCAACAGCAACTTCTGCACATCAAATATGGCATACTCTTCAGGTAACACACGAAGGCACTAATAAAGTTAAGGAATCTAAAATATCTGTTCTTGTCCACAGGTTTGAGTTATTTAAAATGGAGGAGAATGAAACCATATCCAAAATGGTTACAAGATTCACCGACATCACCAATACTCTTGCATCCCTTGGAAAGGACTGCACCCAAGTCGAAAGAGTTCGAAAGATCCTTCGTGCACTCACACCAGAATGGGAGAAGAAGACAACCGCCATTGAAGAGGCGAATGATCTCTCAACTATGACATTAGAAAACCTAATTGGTAATCTAATGGCATATGAAGTGCAGTTAGAAGAAAGGAAGAAGGACGAACGACAACACCGTTCAAAGAAGAAAGAACTCGCCTTCCATGCATCTTCCGACACGGACAATGATAACGAAGAGGAGATGGCAATGCTCTCAAAGAAGTTCAAGAAATTTCTTAAGCAAGGTAAATTCAAGTGTTTTAATTGTGATAAACCAGGACATATGAAGATGGATTGCCCTTTGCTCAAGAAGAAAGATAAGTACAAGAGTAAGAAGTTCAGAAAGAAGAACTACGAAGCATCTTCAGAATATAGTGATTCCTCATCTTCTGATGAAGAAGAATCCACTGAACATGTTAACTTATGTTACATGGCCATAGAAGATGAAGAGATATCATTTTCTGAACTCTCTGATGCATTTAATGAGTTATTTATGAATCTGAAAAATGAAAAACTGAAAAACAGATTTTTATTAAAAGAAAATGAGAAACTTTTACAGGAAAATTCTGTTTATGCATTACAATGTTCTTCTATAAATTCTCAATAAGATGAAACTAAAAATGTCATATCATTCTTGAAAACTGAAAATGAGAAGTTTATAAAAGAAAACATTTTTCTGAAAATGGAAACTAAGTCTTTGAATGATAGAATTTCTATATTAGATAAAGACATGTTAGTTTTCAAAAAGAAATATGAAGATCTTATGCAAAATGTGACTAAGTTTAATAAAGGAAAAGAAAATTAAATGATCTATTATCTTTTCAGAATTTGTCACATGATAATCATGGTATTGGTTTTATTGCAAAATCTTCATGTCATAATCATCCATATAGTTATTTTGTAAAAAGTAAGACTAAGAAAAGTAAGTTTATATGGATTCCAAAGAACTTAAATGTTTATGATAAAAATACATATATTGCTTCATACATGCATGATATATGTGATTCTTGCAATTATGTATATACTAACAGGTGGAAACCAAATTCTAAATGGATTTGGAGTCCTAAAGGTTAGATATGATCTTTTATATTTGGTACCAACTAACGTTTATCTTGCAGGTACCATATAAAAATTTTTGATAAAGATCAATTATGTATATATGTACTAATATATTTGTTGCAGGGGGAGAACAAAATATTTCTCTATCTGTTATAGCCCATTTCTGCAGGGGGAGGAAAAGTTAACATATTTTCTGCAGGGGGAGCACTTGTGCACACACAAAGCGTCGTCATCAAAAAGGGGAGAATGTTGGAACTTATTTCGATGAAGACGTTTGTGAAGATCAAATTCATTTGGAGCTCTAACACATGACGAATCAAGAGTCCTACATGATCAAGATGTGCCAAGGAGAGTTGATATGATGTGGATTGTAAATGTGAAGTAGCATGTAAAAAGCCTTGACATGCACACACAAATCATATCTTGTTAGTCGACTTACATTCCAACATAGTCGACTAATCATATGTATAGTCGACTTGATCCAAACCCAAGTCGACTAGTCAAGTGTCCAGAATCTGACCCAACTCTCTGTTTCTGAATTAGTCGACCAAACAGTAAACCAAGTCGACTAATACATTTTTCTAGTCGACTATCCCTTGGTCCCTAGTCGACTAATACTTGACCCAGTCGACTATAAAGCAGTTGCAGTCGACTTGAGGTAGTTAACCTGAAAACTGTTCATCCAACGTCCACCTACCTAGTCGACTAATAGCTAAATCTAGTCGACTAATAGTTGAAATTTTGCCTAGTCTAGTCGACTAACTCAGAACCCTAGTCAATTATAGACAGTTTCTGACTGTTGGACAGTTTTCGTTATCTGGTCTTTTTTGCAATGAATCTCAACGTTTCTTTGATTCAAATTGCTCCAATAACTCCCTAACTAACCCTAGTCTTCAGTTATAAATAGGGAAGTTATTGCAAAGGCCATTTACCAAGATTTTCAATCAGTTTTCCAAAAGTCAAAATCTGAAAATCTGAAAACTGTTTTCCTAACTTCAGTCTTCACCAAAAGCCAATTCCTATTGTGAAGTCTTCTGAAGTTTTGTTTCCTATACTGTACCTTGTCCACATACACATTCAGTATCAAGGCTATAGGAAAAGAGTTGTAATTTTCAAAGTGTTCATTGTACACGGGAGGCTTCTTGGTTGAAGAGGCAGTTGTACAAGGTGTCCATTGTACACGGGAGGCTTCTTGGTTGAAGAGGCAGTTGTACAAAGGTAAAAGGTGTTCTCTTGGTGGAAGAGAAGGTGTACACATTTGGCGAAGGGGATTCGACAAGTGGTGTACATGTTGTATTGATTTTGGGTGGCAAGATCAAGGTTAAAGGAAAATCTCAAGCGGGTGGCTTGGGGACTGGATGTAGGTCACAAGGACCGAACCAGGATAAATCTATTTGTTTGCGTTTGTCAATTTCTGAGATTTGTTTTCCTTTAAATGCAGGTTATTTATTTTGTTTATTTACTTAACGCTAATCCTTCTAGTTTTAGATTTGTGTTGACTTGAGTTATTTCAGATCTATAGTTGCCTACAAGAGATAATTCCGCAATTAGTCCTTATCTCAAGTGGTGAGGTGATCCTTGTATTGCTTTGTGCTAATCCCTCAAGTTATGAGGTGATTGTTTGTAGGCTTGGAGTTGTGCCTCAAGGAGGAGGTTGTGTTTGTCAGGAGAGGAGTTGGGTACTCGTTGTAATTGTTATTGCCCCAAATCCTCGGTGGAGGTTCCCTTTGTGGGAGTACTTTGTGGACAAGCTAGTGGACTTAAAATCCTTCTGGGTGAAGGCGGGGATGTAGAGCTGGGTGCTCGAACCTCGAAACATATCTTGTTATTTGCGCTTGATCCCTTGCTCTTTCTCTCTCTCTCTCTTTCTTTACTTTGTGCCTTGCATCTATTCATATTATTCATTCATAATTATTTGCTTGGCTTGTTTTAGTGTGCATCTCTTATCAATTGCAATTAGTTTTTAAAATTTCACATCAAGTTCATTAGATTAGCATAATCACTTATTCACCCCCCCTCTAGGTGATTTTCAATTTGTATCAGAGCCTCCGCTCCTGATATTAAGTTTAACCACCTAGGAGTGAGATCTTGGTTTGCTAATCTTCATTTGCATTGTTCATTTGCACACATATAGTTGCACTCATGGATAGCCCTCCTATGTTTGACTTTTTTAGACTTGATGTTTGGAAGGCCAATATGAGTAGTCATTTGAAATCCCTAGGACATCTAGTTTATCAAGCCACTACTAATGAATCCTACCCAAATCATAGCAAGCATAAAAAGGTAAATGTATTAGCACTTAAAACACTTAGAGCATCTCTTAATGAAGATCTTTTACCGGTGTTTGATCATTATGATTCGACTTTTGCAGTTTGGAGCATATTGACTTCTCCCAAGCTACAAAGCATCATCAACAAGTTGAGAAGATCTAGGAGAGACATGTCCGACGAGCATTGCCTCATGGTCCAAGGGAAAGACTCCCTTGAGGTACAATCAGATTCTCAACTAGATGATTGCTCTAGTTCCTATTGCGATGGTTGTTTAGAAGCTCAAACCCTAAATATGGAACTTGCCACAAAGCTTGAAATTTTTTTGGAAAAACATAATCTTTTGAAAAAGAATCATTTTGAATTAAAAGAAAAAATGAAGGATTTGTGCTCAACTTTTGAATCGGTTTTGCAAGAGAAGGAAGAGATTACTAGTGAACGTGACTCACTAAGATCTCAACTAGACCTTGCCCTAAAAGAGATTGATGTTTTGAAAAGCAAAAGTGATTGTAATGATATTGTGAAAAACAATGAGGTTTTATCTTTAAAATTGGATTTTATTTTAAAAGATAACCTTGCATTGAAAAATGAAATTGATTTCATTACAAAAGAATTGGATTTGGTTTTGAAGAAAAATGAATCTTTAAAAATGATATAGATTCTCATGTTTGCCATGCTAGTGTAGATTCACCTAGCACATTCATTGCATGCTCTACTTTATCTTCTACTATTGAAAATGATATAAATATTTTGAAGAAAAGTGTTGATTGTATAGGCTCCACTTTGAGCCAATGTACTTTAAATCATACACGCTTGGAAACCTTGGTTCGTAAGAAACAAGGTCCATCTTTGCATGCACACCCATCACTGCATACACATGCTCGTCACGATCACAAACTTCACACTATGTATGCCCATGTGTACACATGTACACATTGTGGTCGAAAAGGCCACCTTACTAGATTTTGCTATGATCGTTTACATATTGAAAATTTAGCAAATAATCTTGTTTGGGTTAGGAAAGATACTAACCCCTATGGACCCAAAAGAAAATAGATACCAAAGACCACCCCTAAAATTTTTGATGTAGGTGTGGGCTCTCGCATCACGTGAGAGTAGCGGTGCCTTGAAGTGGATGCGTTCCGTGCTTAAAAGAAAACAAATGTAGATGCATCACTTTCAAGGGAAGTTTGGTGGAGGAGGACCACCATTGGTTTGGAGAACTAGAGAGGTGCCCTCATCGGTTTTGATATCGATCTCTAACTCCCGTTTACATTTGCATGCTTTTCACGTTCATCATTTTATAGCATGTCATGTTTCATTGTTTATTATGATTGTGCCATGTGATTTAGATTAGTGATATACATGTTTAGTTATTTGAGACACCCATGGACCTATCTTTGTGTTCTCACTTTGTTTTTTAAACTAATATGTATGTCCTAAATCTAATGCATGTGCATGATGATCATATGTGTTTATGATTCTTGTTTTGATATCTCATGTTTTTGATGTTTAGAGTTTATTATGTTAAATGCCATGATTCTTAGATCATTGACATGTATGTATAGCTTTTGAGATCACCCATGTTTATATGGACCCATATGTTGTGTTCTCACCATTTGTTTAGCTATTATGTATATCATGATTCTAATAGCATGTGGATTTACATAATGATCATGTTTATGATTTTCATGTTGATTTATATCCCATTTTATGCTTAATGATTTGATTACTTGTTTAGATGTTAGTTTTCATTAAGACTAGAATTTATACTTGTACATGTAGTGGGACACAAATAAATCTTTATATATGTTTGTGCTTGGATGCTTATTTGTACCCATTAAATGTGCTATATAGCCTTGATGATTCATGCATTCTAACTTGTATTCCTCATCTTGAATATGTTTCTATGATCATGTGTTTTAACTTCATGTATATGTCTATCTTGTCCAAACTATTGATTATACATGTACATCCTTGAGCCACGTGCCTTCATGCATATACTTTTGTGGACTCATTATGTTTAGGATATGTATGTATACTTTAGTTTGTACATGACATACATATACCTTGAAGTTTAAATCGTTTTGATGATTTTCATGTTTTTAGGTAATCTCAATTGGTAATGAAAATCTAGTTTTTCATGTTTTTAAGGAATTTCAATTGAGCTTAATTGAATATATTCATGTTGATATATGTCACATAACACTTGTCCACTCGCTTTATTAGGTTTCTCATGACTTTGTTTTCATGAGTATGATATGAGCTTTATGGATTTTGAGTGTTTAGTGATCATGTGAATTACATGTGTTTCATGAAAAACAATTTTGTTTTATTCCTTACTTGAAGGATTTCGTACTAGTTAACAAGATTTCCCATTTAACTAGTTCGTATTCTTCTTGTGGTAGAGATTTTCAAACGTACTCTATTTTCAAACCTATTTTTGAAAACCACTACCATCCACGGGCGGTTGGATGGGAGATCATGCCCCATGTATGCTTTATATTGAAAATCATTTTAAACTTGAACATGGTTGGGTGGTAGTTATATGAGACATACACTTGATCTTATTGTTGTTTCAATTGGTATCATTGAATTCTTTCAATTGGTATCAATTTTGACTTTTATTGTATACTCATATATTTTCGTATATGTATGCTTGCATTTTAAAGAATATCAATTACAATTGGTATCTATTTTTCATACATATATATGTTTGTGTTTATGCTAAGCTTGAGTTTCAATTTTGTTTCAATTGATTAGTTTTTAATTGCTTTTCAATTGGTATCTTATTTCAAGCTTTGCATGTTTTTGTTTGGTAATTCATAAAGAGGGAGAAAACCTTGTTTTTCATCTTTCAATTGGTATTTGATTTCACTCCCATACTTTATGATTGAAAATTTAAATTTGGTATCATATGTTCAAAATGAAAAATATTTACAATTGGTATCAAGATTGTTTTCTTATAATCGGTATCAATGTTTTTATGTTTCCTTTAAATTGGTATCAAGATGCTACTTTGACATATCTTCAATTGATATCTTAATTGATAGTCACCCCTATTTGGTTTTGTTTTTGTTTTAGACAAAAGGGGAGAACCTTGTCTTTATTAACCCTTTTGTTGATTCATGGTTTCGAACAAAAATGGGGAGAAAAATTTACTGATTTGGTTTTGCTTTTACCCCTTATTAATGAGTGTTTCTTTGCATTAAAAAGGGGGAGAAGATTTTGTTTTGTTTTGGTTTTTTTTACCCCTTTATTGATGATTGACAAAAAGGGGGAGAATTATTTGAGAAGTTTTATATATGCATGTTTATGTTTTGCATATATTAAGTTTAATTTAGTTTAAGTTTAATTGGTATCTAGAGCATGTTTTGTTTTTAAACATTTCATTGGTATCTAGAGCCATTTATTGTTTATGCATGATTATACATTGTCATTCATTGCATATTTTATGTTTATTTGTTTTATGCATGAATTAAGGGGGAGCTTCTTTGAAGCTTAATTTTGATCCATGCATATATAACTCCATGAGTTTTGTCATCATCAAAAAGGGGGAGATTGTTGGCCCAAAGGCTTTCCACTCTAGTTTTGATGATGATTAACTCATGTAGTTATGTGTACTAATAATCTTGTGACTTTACTTTCAGATCATTAATCAAGTTATTAGAAGGTGATTAGCTTCAACAAGATGATTTGGAAGCTTTCACATGTTGATTCAAGAGCCCGAGCGTCAAAGATCATATATAGCACTTGCTCGGTGGATCAAGAAGTTTTGGATCGAGTCGGCTTGGAGACTGCGCTCTACAAGAAGACTTCGGTACCATAGTTTAGTTTTGTGTTTAGATCCAAATTGTAAAGATTAGAATAGTATGATATGCTCAAGTTCACAACACACGTTTCATGTTTTGAATATTGGTTTTCGATTTTTTCGTTTTTGGTTTAACCGATCTTGGTTTCATGAATAGATAGATCAAAACAAGTTTACATGGTTTAATGTATATAAGATTTGTTCTATATACATGCATGCTTCAACATCCTAGACAAACTTAGTTTTGACTTACTTATTCATGTGTTTTATGTTTTGGTATTTTTAACAAAACATATTTTGGAATTAAAGTCAAAAACATGGATATATATGTTTTCATGTATATAGGATTATATCCATATACATCATGCCTAAATGTTGTTTAATATCATGTTTTTGTATTTGGATGAGTTTTGGACAAAATGTATTTCTATTCAAAAATCCAAGCTTTAGAAAATACAGTTTTTGATTTTTGGTAAAAATGATAAGACACAAAAATGTTTCAAAATGTTTGTTATTTGTGATGAAATTTTTATCACAAGTTTATATTTCAAAATAAAATGATAAAACTATTTTGTGTATTTTTAGAAGATTTATGAGAATTTTTAGGATTAAAAATTACATGTTTTTCTGACCAGAATAGCTGCTGCCAGGCTAGGTCGGTCGACTGGACGGTCGACCGAACCATGTATCCGGTCGACCGTAGAGGTCGACCGACGTGCACGGATACGTGCACGCTGGCTGCCCTTAAGCCGGTCGACCGCACGGTCGACCGACTGAGAGCAGGTTGCTCTCTGTTTGTTTCGGTCGACCGGACGGTCAACCGCCTAGAGAGCCGTTGCTCTCTAGTTCTGGGGACGGTCGACCGCCCGGTCGACCGGTAGCTGTTAATGGTCATATTATGACCGTTGGACGGTCGACCGACCGGTCGACCAGTAGGTCATTTTTGGCAGTTTCTGCTGCCAACGGCTATATTTTTCTGGGGGCAATAAATACCCCATTAATGGCCTGTTTTCTACAAGAATTTTTGTGCGAATTTTTCCTGACTCTCTAGTGTTTTCACAGCAACAAAAGAAGTTTTTGGGATTTAAATTGAACAATCTGTTTGGTGTTTTTGCCAGGGTTTGGAAGATCAAAGAAAAGGGTTTTTCGGAAAAATAGTTTTGATTCAACTTCTATATCTTGGTTTCAGTTTTTTCCAAGGATTTTCTTTGTGATTTTGATTTCCATTCCATTGGTTTTCTCCACTTTTGAGCTACATCTACTTTCTTATTCTATAGGATCTTTGTGTGGGAGAAAGAAATTATTTGTGGTTGTTGTTAGACCACCAAGTTGAAAACCCTATCTTTGCTTGGCTTTGTGCCTTTCCCTCATTGTGTTGAGGAGGTTGTGCATTTGGGTTGTATCCCTCAAGTGGTGAGGTGATCCTTGTATTGCTTTGTGCTAATCCCTCAAGTTGTGAGGTGATTGTTTGTAGGCTTGGAGTTGTGCCTCAAGAGGAGGTTGTGTTTGTCAGGAGAGGAGTTGGGTACTTCTTGTAATTTTTATTGTCCCAAATCCTCGGTGGAGGTTCCCTTTGTGGGAGTCCTTTGTGGACAAGCTAGTGGACTTAAAATCCTCTGGGTGAAGGCCGGGATGTAGAGCTGGGTGCTCGAACCTCGAAACATATCTTGTTGTTTGTGCTTGATCCCTTGGCTCTTACTCTCTCTCTCTCTCTCTTTACTTTGTGCCTTGCATCTATTCATATTGTTCATTTATAATTATTTGCTTGGCTTGTTTTAGTGTGCATCTCTTGTCAATTGCAATTAGTTTTTAAAATTCCGCATCAAGTTCATTAGATTAGCATAATCACCTATTCACCCCCCTCTAGGTGATTTTCAGAGTAAACACACTAATCAAGCATAAAACAAAATTACAAAATCTTTTTCTCCTATTTGCAAAATAAAACATATATGCATAAACACAAATACTACTCCCCCTTAAGTAAGGAAAACAAATACTTCTCCCCCTTAAGTAAGGAAAACATGCATATATCTCAAATACTTCTCCCCCTTTTTGTCAATCATCAACAAAGGGGTTAAAGTAAAAACAAAATCATCAAATTTTTCTCCCCCTTTTTTTGGTCATAAACATAGAATCAATAAAGGGGTAAACATAAATCAATAAAAGGTTATATGCGATATACATGCATGAAGAGGAAGACGGTAAAGTAACTTCCCTACACATATACATTACATGAAAGAGGGATGACAAGCCCTAATTCACATAACGTATAATATGTAATGCATAAGAAGAGATGTGAAGCTCCCCCTACACACGTGTACCACATAAAAAGAGTTGTCAAGCTCCTCAATATACAATACACTCAACATGAATCTATATGTAGAAGAGATGTTAAGCTCTCCTTGCATATAGGCAATACAAATCAAAAATTTTGATTTTTCTTATAAAACAAAATTTTGAATTTTCTCAATAAAACAAATCTTGAGAATTTTTCTTAAAATTTTTATATTCTTATCATAAACCACTTTGTGTTTTAAACATGTAAAAATCAATTTTAACTCAAGCACAAATAACTCATATATGTATGAAAAATGAGTATACCAATTGAAATTGATACATACATATATAAGAAAACAAAATATGAGTATATACAAAAATAAAGTCAAATTGATACCAATTGAAACGATTCAATGATACCAATTGAAACAATAATAGGATCATGTGTATATCTCATAAACATTGAAGAATAAATAACTAGTTAAATTAATTTTTGAAAAACTAGTTAAAGATCTTTCAAAACAAATCATATGTTTTTTCATGAATCATACTAAATACACAAAATTCAAGCACTCATGGTCCATAAAGCTCAAAAATAATCATGAAACAAAGTCATGAATAAACAAATAAGGTGTGAGTGTTCAAAATCATGTAAGTAGCATTTTCATGAAAATAGTCAATGAAGCTCAAAATGATCAAAACAAATTATTCATTTTATTTTATCAACAAAACATGAAGATTTATTTTTCATTAAAACAAAACAAACTTCTAGGTATATGTATGATTTATCTAAATCTAACAATATGCATACATATCCCAAACATAAAAGAGTCTATTAATAGTATTTGCATGAAGGTAAGAGACTCAAAAAAGGACATACATGTATATTTATTAGATTTGAATAAAAATTACCTATACATGAAGTAAAAACCAAAAATTGGCAAAACAAGTGTAAATGAGGATATCATCAAAACTAGGCCATACATGTGCATATAGAGGGTACAAATGAGCATGAAGTGCAAACATATATGAATCAATTTGTTCTCACTATTTGTACATGTATAAATACAAGTTTTAATAAAAACTACTTTAAACTAGTATTTTACCACATGAACACAAAACACATAAACATGAACATGCTATATGATATCACAAATGAATAAGCTGTAAATAAAATAAGAGTTTTAGAATTGTTACCAACTAAGGAACTATGTTCCAAAACTCCAAACATGGTGGTTGTCCCACAAAAACTCCTTGATAGCGGTGCATTCAATTAATGTCCTTCAAGTCCATGCAACCACCACCAAGGCACCAAATCTCTCACGTCTTGTGAGAGCCCTCACCTACATCAAAAACACAAGGTGGGGACTTTGGTACCCATTTTCTTTTGGGTCCTTTGGGGTTAGTCTTATAAGGAACCCAAAAATTTTTTATTATTAGCAAAATCAATATGATATTTCTATCAAACAAAATTTTGCTAAATGGCCTTTGCGGCCACAATGTGTACATTTGTACATCTTAAGATGCATATGAGTGTGTGTGTGGTCATGGCGTGCAACATATGCATGATGTGAATGATGTGCATGAAGTGTGGAGTTTGTTTCTTTAAAACAAAACTCCAATTTAGAATGATTAAAGCACAAGAGCTCAAAGTTGAGCTCAAACAATCCATTTTTATTTTCAAAATTTAATCTCACTATTATCAATGGAGGCATGTAAAGCATGGTGAGATTGTGAAACAATTTTCTTTTTCTTTTGAAAACATTTTCTTGTTCTTTTTCAATCATTTTTCTTTTTAAAATATTATTTTCTTGAAAAATGACTTCCTTTTGTTTTTCCACCAAAATAATTTCGTTTTTCAAAATGTGTTTCCTTCACATAAATCATACAATTTATACATTAGGGAAACATTTTTATTTTTCAAATCATCATTTTCTTTTTCTAAATATGCAATTTTATTTTTAAAAGAATCATTTTCTTTGTGCATGCAATCAAACTTCTTTTTTCAAATTTTTTATTTTCTTTCTTATCTGTCATATTTTTCAGAAGAAGGATTTGACAAAAAGTGGTACGCTCATCATATGACATGTCATTATCTTTATCTACCTCGGATTCGGTAGTTACCTCAAGGGGGTTATCCCCTTGGACCATATAGCACAAGTTGGAGGTGTTGCTTCCAACGTCCGAATCGCTCCCCGCATAATATAGATCCTTTTCGCCGAGGGAGGTGATGATGTTCCATGCTACAAAAGCCGAATCAACATTAGAAACCCTAGATAAATAATCATCATTTAGGGTAGACTTTAAAGCATTTAGGCTTTTGCATTAGCCTCAATATTCTTGCTATCATTAATATATGAATCTTTAATTGTACAAGATAAACATGAATGCCTAGGGCTTTTGAGGTACATAGACATCTTAACCTTCCAAACTTGGATGTTAAGAATGTCAAAATTGGGTGGTGACATGAAATCCATGGTGTGTGTAAATATATTGATTAGCCTAAAATGAGGATCTTTAGGCTCTAGGTTGTAAACCCAATTCAGAGCACTTGCTCTGATACCAATTGTAAGTTCACCTAGAGGGGGTGAATAGGTGATGGCTAATCTAATGGTCACTAAATGCCAATATTTGTAAGTTTCACCTAGAGGGGGGTGAATAGGTGTTGGCTAATCTAATGGTCACTAAATGCCAAATAATGCGGAATTAAAAACTATTATGACCTAAACAACTATTTAAACTAAACACCACGTATAACACAAGAGTGTAGCCGAATTCCCCGTGAAGGCTCTGGACTACTCCTCTAGATTCCCTAGATAAGGGTTGAGGTGACGCGTTGGCTCTCTTGGTTAATACAAGTGTTAGCAAACAACCCAAGCATATACAATATGAGCACAAATGTACATCAAGCATATAATGATAAACACAATAAAAGTATGCAAGATATAAACAAGAGACAAAGAGAGAGAGTGAGCAATCGCAAACACAAGGGATTTGTTTTCGAGTTCGAGCACCCTTGCTCTACATCCCCGCCTTCGACACACGAAGGATTTCCACTATAATCGATCCCACCGGATCACTCGGTGCTGCAACACCTACAACTCTCGGACTCCCTAGTCCGTAACACCCGCAAGCCCCACAAGCTCACCGAGGCCGCACCTCAAATAAAGAGTTCGCCACCGAACTTGAAAACACCGCGGACACACACGCCCGCCTCCTCAAAGTACAAGAATGATCTCTTGGTGATCTAACACTTTGATCACCAATAAACACTCTCACAAAACACTCCTATAGAATGATAGCTCAATGGCTTGCTCAAGTTTGTGAGAAAAACAAGGATGAGATGGTGGAGGAAAAACTCAAAGAAATACTTTTAAATACTCTTGATAAAAACTCTCCTTTTGATTGGAAATATTTGCTCTTAATCAAGTGAGGAAAACCTCTAAATAGTTTAGTAAAAACTGGTGAAAACCCACTTGAAAATCTTACCTCAAAACATGCCCAAACCCCCAAATTTATAGGGCTAGAAAAACTAGCCGTTGGGGTTCTGTCAGGCCTGTCGGACGATCGCCCGGTCGTCCGGCCAACGGTCATATTTCAGACCGTTGTGCCATCGGTCGACCGGCCGACCGACCGAGGTCAGGATACAGAGAGCAACACTCTCTGTCCGGTCGGCCGCCCGCCGCCCGGGCCTTTCCAGAGAGCAGAGCTCTCTGCGGTCGACCGGGTCGGTCGGCCGGCCATCCTGTAGAACTGGCGTGCACGTCTGTGCACGTCGGTCGACCGGGTCGGTCGACCGGCTATAGCTAGGACAGAACAGTAAGGGATTTAAAACTTGGTCTTTTTGGTTCAAATAAAATCCCATAAAATATAGAAAAATCTACAAAAATAGTTTTAACCATAATACTTTGATAAGCAAACTGCTTGCCAAAATCAAGGCATGTTATAATGATTTGGACTATTTTGTAATATGAAAAAATTGGCTCAAATGAAAACAGTATTTTTCCAAACTTGGTTTTCCCAAACTTGTTTTCCAAAACATCTCCAAATACAAAAATAGATATTTAAACAACTTTGAAAGCATATGGTGTATGAATATGATCCACTATACAAACATGGTGAAATATCTATGTTTTTTGACATTAAGCTCTAAACATGGTTTTGGATAAAAGATATGTAACATGAAAACCAAAATCCAAACATGTATTTTTTAAAATAGAAAATATTTGTAAAATCAAAACTATCAAGAGTGTGTGTGTAATATGATACTTGAGCAATCCACCAACTACTCTATCCTTTACATTTTATCTAAAACAAAATCTTACTAAAAACAAACCTAGACTCAAGTCTTCATCTTCTTGAAGTCTTCTCATCTTCTTGACTTGATCCAAACACGATCCAATGGCTCTTGGATCAAACCGTGCTAGCTCCAAAACTTGACTTCAAATCCTTTGTTGAAGCTATGCACCTATTAAGATCTTGATCATAAATCTGTCACTAATTAAACACAAGATCATTAGTATTATAACTACATGAGTTGATCATCATCAAAACTAGAGTGATGAGCCTTCGGGCTAACAATTCTCAATGCCCTTTTTATCTTTAATCTCTAAGTTAAACTCTTACAAAAGAAGTATCCATCAAATCAGTCTAGCTTTTGCATCCTTCTTTTGCATCAAGTATCTTAGGGCGGAGTGATCAGTAAAATCGTTGTCCTAAACCCTAGTAGGTATTGGAGAAACTTCTCCACCACAAATACAACTGCTAAAAATTTCTTTTCCGTCGTTGTGTAATTTAGTTGGGCCTCGTTGAGGATACTACAGCATAGTAAATCAT
>JAVJIF010012372.1:0-115846 GCA_038442645.1 Agave tequilana
ATCTAAATGTGTTAGCTCCAAAACTCCTTTATTGAAGCCAAACACATATAATATCTTGATCAAATAACTAAGACTAATTAAACACAAGATCATTAGTAAACTATAACATCATGAGTTAATCATTATCAAAACTAGAGTGATGGGCCTTTGGCCATAATGATATATCTTTCAAAAATATCGAAGTCATTTTGCTTCTTCTCCAGCCTTATATAAAACTATGAATTCCAATTCCATTGTGGAACGGGCAATACATATTGTTTGGAAGAGTTTCAAAATACCGCTGCGCCTCAAAAATAAATACGTATTTTCTAGTTGATTTTGATTCCTCAGATCTGCAATCCAATTAGCATCATTGTATCCTTCAAGTATAGGTAGATCTTATTCATATCTCAGGCATATTCCTTGGTATGTAATGCATAACCTATACTCGTAGTAGAGAAATCCAATGATCATCATTAGAGTTACTAGTGTATCTGCTTAATTTGCTTTACAGCATAAGCAATATCAGGTGTAGTGCAATTCATTAAATATATTAGAATTCCAATAATCTTAGAATATTCCAACTGTCATATTCCAGTTCATGTATTCTTGCGAAGGTGAATGTGAGGGAGAAAAGAATTTGTATTCTCTTTTATCACATGCTCCTTGAATCTTCTATCATCTTATTCACGTAGTGAGATTGAGATAGACTGATTTCATCTAGTGTTCTTGTGATATTATTTCTAAAATTACATCAGCAGCCCCAGATCTTTCATATCAAAATTATTGGATAACATTCTTTTAGTGGACTTAATAACTTCAATATATGTCCCAAGTGTATCAGCATGTCGTCTACATAAAGACAAGCAATGATACAATATTTTCAACTGTTTTAGTGTAAACACACTTATCATATTCATTGATAGTCATCTTTGATTATGACACTATCGAATTTCTCATGCCATTGCTTTGGAGCGTGTTTTTAAACAGTATAATGATTTAATCAATTTACATACTTTATGTTCTTAGCCTTGGACTATAAATCCTAAGGTTGCGTCATTATATTTCTTCATTTAATTCACCATTTAAGAATGTATTCTTGACATCCATTTGATAAATATCTAAGTTGTACAATACTACAATCACACTTAACATCCGAATGGAAGTTATGCTTATTATTGGTGAATAAGTATCGAATAGTCAAGTCCTTTTTGACGATAACCCTTGGCTACTAACCTAACCTTGTGCTTATCGATAGATCCATCGGGTTTAATTTTCTTTTAAAAATCCATTTACTCCTAATTGGTTACTGTCAGAGGCAAGTTTGTCAATTCTCAAGTATAACTGCTTAGGATGGATTCTATTTCTCTATTTATAGTTTCTTTTTTACATTTATACTTCTGAGGTAGACATAGCCGCTTTAAATGTTTGAGGCTCGCTCTCAATAGCATATGCTATGAAATTTGGACCAAAAGATTTTTTGATTCTTGATCTCTGACTTCTTCTTGGTTCAACTTCCGTATTAACAATTGGTTCCTTAGGGCTTCGTTCCTGAATGCTATCTCGTGTGTTCTTTTAGCAGATTGGACAACAATCTCCTCCTTTTTGAGATGACAAAACATATGAGTATTTTAAAATAAAAGATAGGAAAGAGCTTGAAAAAGCTTCCCCTCAAGTTATGCTATCTATCAAGTATAAGAAAAATTATGACTTTAAATGGATTTGACAATATAAGCAAGTCACACATAAATGCAAATATAAAGATGGTATCAATATAGAATAATATGCATATATTATAGCCTACCATCCTTCAAGTCCTCCTTCCTCCAAAAATAATACATAAGCATGGTAATGAGAATAGATATAGAATACCCAAAACAACTTAATAACTCCAATATATCTCCCCTCTTTTGTCATACATCAAAAAGGGTAAAGGCATCATCATAAAAGAGATACATGAAAGAAAAAAATTGAAACATTTTCGAAACTTATGAATCCATAATACAAATATTTAGCTCACTAAAAATGAATGAAAATCTATTATAATCTAGTGGTTTGGTAAACATGTCCGCAAGTTGAAAATCGGTGGAAACATAATCAATTTCGATATCTCATTTCTCATAGTGATCTCTAAGAAAGTGATATCGAATATCTGCGCTTGATTTTGCTACGTGATTTATATTTTTAGTCATATGAATGGTGCTAGTATTACCACAAAATATTTTAATATGGTCATAATGCAAATCATAGTCAAGGAGAGTATGTTTCATCCAAAGGACTTGTGCACAATAAGCCCCAGCCGCAAACATACTCCGCCTCAGCTGTTAAGAAGGTTACGAAATTTTGTCTCTTGAAAGACCACAAAACAAGGCAATTTTCTAGAAATTGATAAGTACCACTAGTGCTCTTCTTATCCACTCTATAAACGGTATAGTCGGCATCCGAATAACTCGTCATGGGAAATTTTTCGGTTTTCGGATACCACAAGCCCATTCCAATAATGCCCTTAAGATATCTAATAATGCGTTTTACCACAATTAGGTGTGACTCTTTAGGACAAGATTGAAATTAGCACATAAACACACACTAAACATAATGTCAGGCCTACTAGCCGTCAAATAAAGTAAACTATCAATCATGCTTCTATAAAAATTTAATATCTACATTTATACTTTGTTCATCCTTGTCAAGATTTGTTGTAGTGGCCATGGGAATCTTGCTTAGCTTTGCATCTTCAAGTCCAAATCTCTTGATGTTCTCTTGTGTACTTGGATTGATTGATGAAAATCTCTTCACTTCTTTGCTTGATTTGGAGTCCAAGGAAGTAGTTTAGCTCTCCAATCATAGACATCTCAAACCTCGTTTTCACGCATGATTTAAATTCTTTACAAAGTTTTTCATTAGTGGATCCAAAAAATATCATCAATATAAATTTGAACAATTAGGATATCACTATCTACATGCTTTGTAAATAAAGTGGTGTCAACTTTACGTTTAACAAAATCATTTGAAATTAAAATAGTTGAAAGCCTTTCATACCAAGCTCTTGGAGCTTTTTTAAACCATATAAAGTTTTATCAAGTTTGTAAATAAAATCGGGATGTGTAGGATCAACAAACTAAGGAGGTTGTTAAAAAATACACTTTCTCTTCTATAAAATCATTTAAAAACGCACTTTTTTAAAAGGCAAAGGCAAGTGTCATCTGTATGGCTTCAAGCCGTACTACGGGTGCAAATGTTTCCATAAAATTGATATCTTCGATTTGGGTGTAATCTTGGGCACTAACCTAACTTTATTCTAATAATATTACCCGATTCATCCAACTTATTCCTAAAAATTCATTTAGTACCAATGTTGGTCTATCATGGGATCTAGGAATAAGATGCCAAACTTAGTTGCACTCAAATGATTGAGCTTTTCTTGCATTGCTTGCAACCGATATGAATCATGGAGTTTGGGTTGAGTACTTACCCCTTGGATATATCACCTATGATGAGGTCCTTGAGATGATTTGAAGCAAATCTCCAATCCTTTGGAAGTGGTTGTGCTGGCTCCACTTTAACCTCTTGACTTCACCTTGTGCATCAATTTTGACTTTTCTTCTTCTATAGGTGAGTCCTTCAAGGTTATCTTCTCCATGTCTTCACCTAAGAAATTAATCTCTATAACATTCTTCACAAAAGTATTAAATTCCTCTAACTTGACATGTATATATTCTTCAATAGCCAGCAGATCTATTGAAGACTCTATAGACCTTACTAGCATTTGAATATCTAACAAATATGGCTTCATAAGATTTTCCATCAAATTTTCTAAATTATTTTTAGTGTTTAAAATAAAGCATTTACAACTAAAAATATTAAGTAAGAAACATTACGTTTTCTCAAATAGTAAATTTCAAATGAAGTTTTAGAAGTAATTTTATGAAAATAAATTCTATTTGAGATATAACATGATGTGTTACGGCTCATAAGTATTGAGGGAATCCGTATTCATTTATCATTATCCTAACCATTTCTTGAAGAGTACGATTCTTCCTTTCAACGACTCCATTTTGTTGTGGAGTATTAGAACATGATAGTTCATGTTTGATTTCATGTTCTTCACATAAGTGATGAAGGAATGGTTAATAAATTCACCCCTTCTATCACTTCTTATACATAAAATCGAAAAATCTTTTTCTT
Source organism: Agave tequilana (assembly GCA_038442645.1). Lineage (NCBI taxonomy): Eukaryota > Viridiplantae > Streptophyta > Magnoliopsida > Asparagales > Asparagaceae > Agave > Agave tequilana. The sequence continues at coordinate 4,165 of JAVJIF010012372.1, forward strand.
TTTTAACTCTTTTCTATACACTTGAAAATGTGAAAAAGCTTGATCTTTGTGTTCTAAAAAGAAAACCCATATAAAAGAGAAAAGCGTCAACCAACACAAAGACAAAACGATTTCCACTTAGACTTTTGATTTTAGTAGGACAAACAAATCCATGTGAATTAGCTCCAAAGGTCCTAATGTCATGATATCTTTGATAGTTTTGAAAGAGGACTTGGTTTGTTTCCCAAGTTGGCACGCGATTCTTTTCAAATTTCAAATAAAGAATACCTTTCACCACTTTCTTATTGTTAATTCTAGATAGATGGTCAAACGAAGCATGGTCTAGTCTCCTATGCCATAATTAAGAATCTTCAATAAAGGCATTTAACATGTAGCATTGCATAGTAAATTTGACATATCAATCATGTGCACATTATTTTCACAAAAACCGGAAAGCACGCATGCATTAGTTTGTCTATCTAAAATATTGCAAATTAAATTATCAAAAATAACTTTAAAACCTCTATCACAATGTGGACTGATACTCAAGGGGTTGTGGTTGAGACCATCAATTAAAACCACATTTTCAATTAAGGGAGATGAGCCAATTTAATATTACCTATACCGATGATTTTTTTTAGATCATCTTCGAAGGTGACATTGCCACCTTCATAGTACCTTGATAGTGTTGTAAAATTGTTGATATCCCAAGTCATATACCTTGAGCAACCGCTATCAAGATACCACCGCTCTCTATGTCTTAGAGCTTGGTGTGTACCTGCATCAAGTAACGAATTGATTGATTTTGATATTCAAATTTTCTTGGGTCCTATAATGTTAGCATTTCGAACCCAAATGCGATCATTTGAAGTATTTTCTATCAAAATAAAATTTGGCTAAGTGACCTTTTCGGTCACAATAAGTACATGAATAAACTCTACCATAAATAAAAGCATATGGGAGTGTGGGGTGTGAACATATTGGTGTGTGTAGTATATCTAGCATATGTGTATGTATATGTTGTGATTTAAGAGTGTGGGTATGTGTAGTATGATGAGCATGTGTGGTATGAACATGTTTCTTTAGAGTAAGTTTCTTAAGAAACATTGTCTCCAACCTAACTTGATCAAACTCGCATTTCTTTAATACATCTCTTAAAGAATTAATTTTATATTTTAGAATAAAAATCTCATTTTTATCAATTAATAAAAATTTTGCTTTACATAAAATTTTTATGCATCAAAATCTTTTTGTGTGGATAAGAGTATGGAAGATATATCATCTTTTCTTTATAAAGAATAACAATTTTATTTTGAAGGGTTTCATTTTTCTTTTTTATTTTTAAATACTTTATTTTTAAGAAATCATAGTTGTTAGACAACTCTTCAAAGCCTCACCCAATTCATCCATTGATTCACAATCGTCAAGTGAGGGTTCGGATGTTACCTTAAGTGTGTTATCATTAGTCATGAAACACACGTGCGTCTTATCCACTTCTCCATTGGTTTCACTCTCCGAGTCCTACGTAGCCTTGAGAGCCTTCTTTTTGTAGGACTTCTTGGAGGTTGAAGGTTTTACTTTTGGTCTCCGGTCAATCCGCAACCATGTGGCCCGGCTTCTAACAATTTAAGCATATGACCTTCTTGTCTTCCTTTTCTTTCTATTCTTCTATTTTTAAAGTTGGCCTTATTGTACATCCTCCTAATATTTTTTTACTAGTAAGGAGAATTTTTCATCATCCTCTTCTTCATCATCATCGTCGGAGATGGTGGGAGTGGATTTGAAAGCGATCATCTTTTCTTTTGTGGTGCCATCTCTTCCCTCGTCTTCCTCTCTATTTCATAGGTCTAAGCTTTCCTATAAGACCGATGAGCTCCATCTCTTCTTTGTCGTTTAGCTCCTTCAATGTAGTAGCTTTGACATCCCATGAGGGTGAAAGAGCCCGAATGACCTTCCTTACTTTTTGATCATTGTCAATGGCATCACCTAAAGAAGCAAGACCATTAGTTATTTTAGTAAATCCTGCTACCATGTCATTAATGGTGTCATTATCATGCATGGTGAAATTTTCTTATTGGGAACGTAAGAGATCAATTTTTGCTCTTTGACTTGTGACGTTCTCTCGTGTGTGACTACTAGGTGTGTCCAAATCTAATAGGTGAATTTGCAATGGATGATCCGAGCAATATCGTCATCGTTCAAAGTTTGGCTTGAAGAAAGGCATGGTGTGCCTTAGCATTTGTATCAATCTCCTTAGTGGTAATGTCGAACCAAGTGTCCTCATCATCAATGGGTACACTAAAGGGTTTAGTCACCACTTTTGCAACCCGGCTTTCTAGGGATTATAAAAATACGGTCATCTTAACCTTCCATATAAGAAAGTTAAGGCCATCAAACTGGGAGGGGTCTAATACCTTCGACCATTTTTACTAAAGTGGATGAAGATATCATTGTGAAAGAAGTGATTAGCAATTAGAATTTCTCTAAGGTTGTTAAGCCAAAAACTAGAGACAAAGATTCTGATACCAATTGAAATACACCTAGAGTGGGGTGAGTAGGTGTTTTGCTAATCAAATGCTATTTTAAACTATTTATGATGAAATATGCAAACGGTCACTCAAAACAAGAATTGAAGCTGAATTCCCTATGGCGGGCTCTAGAACTTCTCTTCTTTGATTCCTCTAGATAATGAGTTGAGGTGCTCAATTGCCTCCTTGTTGAGATGAGTATACACCGATAGTGAAAGTGATGAATGAAATGCAAGCAATGAAATTAAGCAAAATGAACAACTACACAAAGGTGAACTATAAAAATCAATAGAGAGCAAGACACAAGCAATCATAAACACAAAGGATTTGTTCTGAGATTCGAGCTACCGCTTTACGTCCCCGCCTTCACCACTATGAAGGATTTCACTATCCTTTAAGGGATCTTTCACAAAGGGATTATAACTTAGTCTACATAAGACCGGAGTACACAACTCCACTAACTCATCCCTCTACACAAGGGGTAGCACAAAATCAATTGAGGTTACAATGCTCTTAGTGATCCAAAGAGATCACAAACACTCTCTTATAACTTCTTATAGAGTAGGATATGAAATATAGCTCAAGAAGTTAAGTGAGAGAATAAATTCAGTTGGAAAGATGTAAAGAGTTTTAAAACCAACTAAAAATAGCTTTAGAAAGAAAGAACTTAAAGATTAGAAGCTAGTAAAACTTTTTTCTTTTGAAACAAACTTGAAAACTTGTGTAAATTTTTTTTTTTTTATAAAACCAAAACCAATGACCCATATATATTGGCAATGAATAAATATCATTTGTAAGTTATACCAGGTCATTTGGGGGTGTATTTAGACGCTTGGAAACCAAAAATGCCCATTAGAATGCACTAAAAACAAAATAGACTAAAAAACTAGCCATTATAGCCATCGGCAGGCTGTCGGTCGACCAGCCAGTCAACCGATAGTTCATCCATAAAAGAGCCGTTGGCTCCGGTCGTCCGGCCGGTCAACCGCTTGGCCGTTCAAAAAGAGAACCAAAACGTCGGTCGACCAGGTCAGTCGACCAACCCTAACTGAGAGTTATAATCTCTCAGTCAGTCGATCGCAAGGGTTAGCGGTCGACCGGTCGGGCGATCACTGCACAAAAGTGCATGCCCCTAGGCCAAAGGCCCGATCGACTAGGCGGTTTATCGTTTTGGCCTGAAACGTCACAGGTCAACCGTCCGGTCGACCGTTCTGGCCTGAAAACAGTTTTCTTGATATATTTTGAGTTTCAAACAATTTTTTAAAATATTTATATTAGTTTATGGGTAATGTACTAGGTGATGAAATACATGTTCTAAACTTGTTATAAAATTTTGAAAAATTATGAGACATGTATCAAAATCAAACATGTAAAATACCAATACTATCAAAACTTATATTTTTCGAAATCGTGTATTTTGTGTATGAAACTTCTTAAGCATCCCAATAATATTCTACACTTTAACAAACTAATATTTTATAAGACTTTAAGTGACTACAAGATCTTCAACCAGGCTTCTCCTTTGGTGACGTTTGAATGCATTGAGTTTTAATCCCATATTTGAATTTTCTTGAGTCTCCAATACCTTCTTTCGAAGAAAACTCTTTGAATTCTTAGAACCTTGAAATCTTCTTAGACCCGTTAAATATTTAATAGTTTTAAGCCTATTAAAATCCAACGAAAATTAGAAATTGCTTTAAACTAAACATATTAAATTTATTAGACTCAGAGAACCATATTCCTACCCCCAAACTAATTAATCAAGATTAAAATCCATTATAACTCCCAAGTAAAATATCCTTTTAAAAATCTAATAATTTATATTGAAATAATTTATGTAGATTTATCGGAGCCGTATGATTTCAGTTCTCTGAACTTGGGATCGAGGTCAGGTGAGTGTTTCTTTTATTTGTGTAATTTTATTAAATTTTGTTGTGAGTGTTTTTCTCTTCATTGTTTAATTTTATTAAATTGTGACATTGTTTCTCTCTTTGTTTAATTTTATTTAATTTTGTCATGAGTTTTTTTTCCTCCTTCAGTTAAACAAGATTTTTTGTGATAAATGATTTTTTCTAGTTATGTAATTATGCTATAAAGGCGATTTAAATGATCAAGCTAGTGGTCTAGTATTTATAAATTTATAGTTTCATGAATTATCTCCATGTATTACCTGTAGTGTATTTATGCATTCCTACATGTAATTAAGTTCATTTTTCTTACAAATAAACCTACATGATCACTACATGACATCGATTAGGACTTTACCACTAAAACTCTCCGGGATGACATTTGTGACATTTATCTGATGACCATCACGTCCATGTTATCTAACTACTGGGAAAAATATTGTTATACGGTAATAACCTCTCCTGCTTATTTGTTCACCGACATATATATCTTGTTATACATGTACTACGGTTTCACTTTTGATGCTGTTACTGTTATCATTACCGAGTTATCCCAGTAAATTTAGGTAACATGTACATTTAGTAATCTTAATAACTAATGACATGATATTAAACAACTTACACTGGGAATAGAAAAATTGATGGAGGAGACAGCGTCTGTATTTTAGGTGGACCTAGGATTTAGGTTGCGCAGCCGAAAGAGGGTTCCACTGCAGGGTTCCCGTGGGTGACTGACACCCCGTCCTATTCTTGTTCCTATTATACATGTTATACATGTACCTAACCTGTTATACATGTTCCTGATTGCCTTGCGGTAGGTCCTAGTTCAGCGCTATGAGTCTAGGCCGTGGTCTCAGGTATGCACAGGACCCACCTAAAATACAGACAATGTCTCCAACCGATCAGTTTTAATAACTAAAGACCCCGATTGGCACATGTAGTAGACGTAGTATGGGATGCGTCTATTACATGTGGCAATTAGCGTTCGCTGACATAATTAATAATGATAAACTGTTAATGTATTGTGACTGACCGTGATCACATGACTGTATGTATATATAACTATGATCGACATATGATTGTACACATAACTGGATTTGTATACCAGATTAGTGACATATGCTAGGTTACACATCTTGACATTAGTGGTCAGGATACCTGTTATATATCATTCATAACTTTGTTCTTGACATTGATTATTCTATTATGTTTTATTTCAGTTATCATATTGTTATTGCTTGCATTGTTATGCACGAACACCTTTTCTTTTACACACACACACATACACACTCATTAGATCGCTTCTGACGACCCTAGATTCGTATGTCTAGGATTTTTGGACACTTTCTTATATTGTTTAGGTGTTCATGTGATTGTACGTGTTACGCGGAGCTGGAGTCTCTCTTTTCTTGATTATAGGTATTCTTCCTCTTTTATTCATGTTATTTTCTGATTCTATCTTTATCGCATCCAGTTGTCATTTTCTTTTCTTTATTCATCTCTTATCATTGTGTTAGATATTTATATGTCATATTGCAGTGATATATGATTTATTGTTGTGGATTTTATAGCTTGTTCAGGTACTTTAAGCTTAGCGTATGTGCGTGAATATTTTTCTCGCGTACATACGTCGCCGATCTTCGTCGCGACTCCATTTCCGCGTATTTTGGGAAGCGAGGCGTGACAGGGTTTTCTAATGGGAGACTAGGACGGAAGGTTCAAGTGGACTCAGTATCATCATGTGATAGTATATGTTATATTGCAGTGTAATTATAACTTGTTTAAGTTACCGATAAGATCTATGTTCCCTTTTATGTCGAACCTGGCTCTGATACCAAAAAAACCCTGTCAGCCCTGCTTCCCAAAATAAGTGAAAACGGAGTCGCGATGAAGGTCGGTGACATATGTATGCGAGAAAAATATCCATGCACATACGCTAAGCCTAAAGTAAGCTGAACAAGCTATAAAATCTACTACGATAAATCAATATCACAGCAATATGACATAAAAATATCTAATACAATGATAACATATGAATAAAGGAAAGAAAATGGCAACTGGATGCGATAAAGAAAGAATCAGAGAATAACATGAATAAAAGAGGAAGAATACTTATAATAAAGAAAAGAGAGATTCCAGCTCCTCGTAACGCGTACGATCACATAAACACCTGAACAATAAAAGAAGGCGTCAAAAATCGTAGATGTGCGAATTTAGGGTCGTCAGAAGCAACTTAATGAGTATGTGCGTAAAGGAAAAGGTGTTCGTGCATAACAACGCAAGCAATAATAACATGATAACTGAAATAAAACATAGTAGAATAATCAATGTCATGAAACAAAGTTATGAACGATATATAACTAGTATCCTGACCACTAATGTTAGCATATGTCACTAGTCTGCTATACAATCCGGTTATGTGAACAATCATATGTCGATCATAGTTATATATACGTACAGTCGGGTGATCACGGTCAGTCACAATATATTAACAGTTTATCATTATTAATTATGTCAGTGAACACCAATTGCTACATGTAATAGACGCATCCCATACTACGTCTACTACACGTGCCAATCGAGGTCCTTAGTTATTGAAACTGATCGGTTGAAGACATTGTCTGTATTTTAGGTGGCCCGTGCATACCGGGACCACGGCCCAGACTCCTGGCGCTGAACCAGGACCTGCCGCAAGGTAGTCAAGAACATGTATAACAGGTCAGGTATATGTATAACAGGAACAGGAACAGGACGGGGTGCCAGTCACCCCACGGGAACCCTACAGTGAAACCCTCTTTCGGCTGCGCAACCTAAATCCTAAGTCCACCCAAAATACAGACGCTATTTCCTCCATCAATTTCCCCAATCCCAGTGTAAGTTGTTTAATATCTTATCATTAGTTATCAAGATTACTAAATGTGCATGTTACCTAAATTTACTAGGATAACTCAGTAATGATAACAGTAACAACATCAAAAGTGAAATAGTGGTACATGTATAACAAGATATATATGTCGATGAACATGATAAGCAGGACAAGGTTATTACCGTATAACAATATTTTTCTCAGTAGTTAGATAATATGGACATTATGGTCATCAGATAAATGTCACAAATGTCATCCCGATGAGTTTTAGTGGTAAAATCTTAACCGATGTCATGTAGTGATCATGTAAGTTTATTACTAAGAACAAATGAACTTAATTACATGCAGGAATACATAAATATACTACAGGTAATACATGAAGATAATTCATGAAACTATAAAATTTCTAAATACTAGAAAAACTAGCTTGATCATTTAAATCGCCTTTATAGCATAATTACATAACTAGAAAAAATCATTTATCACAAAAAAGATCTTGTTTAACTGAAGGAGGAAAAAAAACCCACGACAAAATTAAATAAAATTAAACAAAGAAGAGAAACACTCACGTCACAATTAAATAAAATTAAACAAGGAAGAGAAACACTCACAACAAAATTAATAAAATTATATAAAGAAAAGAAACACTCACCTGAACTAGATCCCAAAGTTCAGAGAACTAGAAATCATAAGGCCCCGATAAATCTACATAAATTATTTCAATATAAACTAATAGATTTTAAAAGGATATTTTACTTGGGAGTTATAAGGGGTTTTAATCTTGATTAATTAGTTTGGGGGTAAGAATATGGTTCTTTGAGTCTAATAAATTTAATAGGTTTAGTTTAAAGCAATTTCTAATTTTTGTTGGATTTTTAATAGGCTTTAAACTATTAAAATATTTAACGGGTCAAAATTTACCATTAAGGAGAAATGGTTTTAAAGTGGGTGGTTTGATTTAATTTATATTGGTATTAGTCTAAAATTTTTATCACAGAAAGTAGAAGTATTATAAAATATTATTTATATTTTCTTTATTTTTTTGATATTTTTAATAAATTATTTTAATATAAAATTCTTCATTCTTTTTTTCCTTTCTTCTTCCTTTCTTTTTTTTTCCTTTTCTTTTTTTTGTAAGAAGTAGCCCACGCCCAGGCCAGCCAGGCCCGGGCAAGGCCGCCCAGGCGGGTCTAGTCCGGCCTGTAAATTTATTTTTTTATTTTTTATTTTGGGTATTTGCTGCACAGGGCTACCCCTGTGCAGTCCAGCCCGCAACCCAGCGGGCCAGCCAGGTCAAGCCCGGTGGGCCAGGCCATGCACAAACCCAAGCGGGTCTGTACAGTGCCGAGCTTCTCTCAGCCTTGGTCGAGAGCAGCGGCAGAATTACTTTTTTTATTTTTTTAAAATTTCAAATTGTAAAAATTTAAATTATGTAAAATTTAGATATGTATTTTAATTGGGTCTTGAATGGTTTTGATGTATAAAAATTTCATGGATGACCCTGGTATAGACATGATATTGATTAGATTATTCGTATGATATTAATTATAGAAAACAAGTTTACTTTTTTGGATTTTGATTTGCTTAAATCAAGGCTTTGTGGAGTATTAAAATAATGATTATATAAAAATTATATTAGGTAAATTTTTAGGAACCATTAATATATTACGATAAGTTTTGTCATATAGGTATAGATAAGTTGAGTACCAAATTACTGAAATTAATAAATTTTTTTATGATTCTAATTTAATTTAATTTTTTTAAGAAAGACTGAAATTAAATTCATAAGTTAAATCTACTCACTTGAGTTATTCCTCTTTATTTGCTCCTCAATCCCTGTACCTCGAAACCCTTTTTGTTCATGATCCACTTGGGGAGAAGGGAAAGATGGAAGTGGAAAGAGTTTGGATTAGGGTTTTCTCTTGAGGTAGAAGAGAAAGGAGGAGTTTAGGATTTTATATGGGTTATTAGATATTTTAGAAACCTGAATTCTAGTTAGATTTAGATTGCTTAATTTAGTAGTTTAGATAAGAATTGAAGATCACTAAAAAATCTCAAGGAGATTTGGTTTAGATAAGATTTTTGTTAGGATTTAAATTAGGATTACTTAAGATTAATGAAAAAGATTTGATAAGATAGGATTTTGATTAGGATTAGGATTGAGTTTGGTAATGGGTAAGGATCTCAATGGTACTGGGTTATATATTATGTTTAGGCTTTAGTTAAAAGAAATAAGTAATATGAAGAATAAGAAAAACAGATAGTGAGCTTTGCTGATGTGGGCTTAGCATAAAAAGAAAAAGAAACAAAAGGAAAAGGAGAATGGGCTGAGCTTATTGGGCTTGGATGAAAATAATAATAATACTAATAATGATACTAAATCAAGTTAATTAATAATAATAAGATAATAGGTAGAATCAGGTAAATATTTAAAAATAATAATATGATATTATTAAATAGGGGATATTACAGACCGTTCAGCTGAAAGATTAAATTTTAATTGTTTGAGGAGTCGGGTAATGAGCATCCCAAATGGTAAGTGCTGGTTTGGGATCAGGAGGTGCTCAGAGACCATGAAATTGGTAATGAGCTTAGGAATGTTGACTCTAATGCATTTCAGAAGACAATAGATCAAGAGGGGAGTAGAACCCCATGCATGATTATATTCTCCTGATTTTAACAGGGGATTATAAAATACTATTTTAGCTAGGACCTGGGCGGTGAGCGTGTAATACTTCACCTCCTCGTTCCTAACTAAAGCAAGTGTTATCATCATCGTGAAGTAGGAGAGATGCGGTGAGGGTACATTCACCGTCAGGATATTCAAAATCATGTATATCAACATTATATATATCTACACCCTCACAGGAGAGATATAGCAGATGGGCAAATCGACCTAAAAAAATGTTAATGTCCTTGCCCAGAACCCTAAATCTGATATGATTGTTTTGAAAGTCAGATTAGAATAAAAATAATGCACAAGCTCAGGGTAGATAGATTCCTTAATGGTGACTAGATATTCACCAGAGCTTGTGTTCAAAATATTTGCTAGATTCAAGTGCTCAAAATCAGCAAGCACAATAGTTCTACCAGAAATTACATGCTTATTATGGATCACAAAAGACCTATGAGATGCATTCTGAGAAACAAAAGGGTTTGATGATGATTTGGGTTGTTTACCTTTCTCAGATCTTAGTCTCTTTGACATGGCAAAGATAGGAAGAAGATAAAAAGAGTTTGGCACGAATTTTAGATAGATTTTAAAAAAATTTATGACATAAAGAAGTTTTTGGGAGATTAGGGATTATATCTTGAAGAACCCAAAATTTCTCCTTGAAAATAAGTGAATTTGATGTTTTGAGGAGAGATCCAACAAATTTTAGAATTTATTTGAGTTTGGAAAGGATTTGGGAGAGATCCAACAAATTTCAGAGTTTAATTGAGAGGAAGGGAAATAGGGCAGAGAAGAGGATGGAGTCGGCGGAGAAGAGAAAAGTGGGAGAGAGTTGGGATTTAGGGCTTTAAAAAAGGGCGAAAAGCACAGCTGACCCGACTCACAATCGATCGCCCAGTCGATCAGGGTATAATCGAGAGTTCTCGATTACAGTCCGGTCGACCGGCTTAGGCCAAAATATTTTCTTGTGTTTCAGGTTCCTTCGGTCGACCGCCCAGTTAACCGACCCTATATCAGGTCAACTCGGTCGATCGGTCAGTCGACCGTGACTGTCCAAAAAATAGTTTAAAAAATATGAATTAAGGGCTTTTGAAAAATATTTTTACTTGGATATATTTATACATAAAATAGATAAATAACACCAAAAATATTATAGGCATGAAAAACACATGAAAATAATATCAAAATAATTTATTATTATTATATTAAAAATATTTTTTCAATAATTAAATCATATACTAAGCAATTAAAAAATAAGATATTGAAGCGAAATATCCTTAACTGGTTCTGAACTTCTCCTCATCATTTCTCTATATGAGAGTTGAGGCACGCAATTGCTATCTTAACTTATTGCTTAAATAGTTTAAATATGATGCCCAACAACAAGATAGATATATAAACAAAAAAAAAAATATATATATACATGTAAATTAGCAAATAAATTACTCTATGTACACATACATGCAAAGATATCTATCAACCAAGTGAGCATGAGAAAATACTATAAACATGGGCAAGCACTTCATGGGCTAGTAAAGAACAAAAGCAATATTAACAGACTAGCACAAATATAAGCAAGCCATAAAAGCAACAAAACAAAAATCATATATACATAACTAAAGCATATTAACACAAAAAAAAAGCTAGCTAATCTTATGTATATATAGATCTAGATAAGAATGAGATTTTCAAATGGAGTAGTTACCAACCATAGGCAATCTCCAAAATAGGTGCTTCTTGATAGCGATGCAATATGACGTTTGATCCTTTGAGTTTCGATGCATCCACCATCAAGGCACCATCTCCCCTATGTCTTGGAGGAGGATGACACACCTATCAAGATGAGTGTATTCTTTGATACCCAAATCTTTTAGGGTCCTATAGGATTAGTACTTTCTCGAATCCAAACATTTTTATTTAACATATTTAACTTAGCATAACAAAATTTTGCTAAATGGCCTTTGCGGCCGTAATGTGCACATGTGTACACTTTGTCATACATGAAAGCATGCTTTTGTTGATGTGTATGTGCATATTGTGCATGTTTTTTATGGTGTGTATGAGATGAATAAGGTGTTTTTTCTTTAGGTTTTCCTTTTAGAAACATAGAAGCAAATTTGTTCATGTCAAATGCACATTTTTCAAAGTGGTATCCAAAACATCAATACGTTTTTAGAAATCCAAAAATTCATTTTTGTTAATAGAAATACTAGGGCTTTTACCCTTACAAACAGGTTTGTATTTATCAAAATCTTTTTTGTTTTTCAAAAGAAATAGATAAGTCATTTTTCTCTTTAAAAACAATTTCTAGCTTATTCTTTAAAAAGTCATTTTCCTTTTTCTATTTTTTATTTTGTGCAAGAGAAATTTCATACCTATTTTATAATTCTTTAAAAAATTGTGAAAGTTCATCCATAGTTAAATCATTATCTTCTAAAGAGGTTTCGAGATTTACCATGAAAGTCTCCTCTCCATTTGCCATGGCAAACTTATGCGGCATCAATCTCCTTAGAGTTTGTTTCCGAATCATCCCAAGTGGCTACCATCGCCTTCTTCTTTCTATGCACGTTCTTAGAGGTAGTGGCTTGAAGTGAGAGGCAATTCGCAATTAGATGGCCCGTCTTCTTACAATGAAAGTAAGAACCTATCTCTTCTTTCTTCTTTTCAAATCTTTCTTGATGTCTTCCTCTTCGGAAGTTACTTTGTCTTCCCTTTTTATAACATATCTTGCCCTCTTTCCTAATGAGCATGGCAAAATCCTCATCACTGTCTTTCGACAATTCTTCTTCATCAAAGGATGAGGGAGTAGCCTTGAAAGCTATTACTTTCTTCTTTGGAGTCTCCCTTTCTTCTCTCACCTTCATTTTCATCTCATGGGGTTTGAGATTTCCAATGAAGCTGGAGAAGTCCATCTCCTCTCTATCGTTGAGCTTTTTAAGGGTTGTTACCTTGACTTTCTAAGCATTAGGGAGAGCTCTAATGACCTTGCGAATCTTTTGGTCATTGTCAATGGTGTCACCTAAAGAAGATAATCCATTAGTTATCTTGGTGAACCGAGTAACCATCTCATCAATACTTTCATTTTCAAGCATGTAAAAATTCTCATATTGAGAACGAAGCAAGTCAACTTTAGATCTCTTAACTTGCGACGTTCCTTCATGAGTAATGATTAGATCATTCCAAACTTCATAAGCGAATTGTAATTAATTACACGAGAAAGTTCATCATCAATTAATGCTTGTGTAAGTGCATATTTGACTTTGGCATTGGCCTCATAGTCCTTAACCGTTGCTTCAGACCATGTATCCTCATCATTGTGAGATTCAACAAATTCTTTGGTAATGACCTTGGCAACTTTAACTCTTAGGGATTTAAGGAATAAGTTTATCTTGACCTTCCAAATGGCGAAGTTCAACCCATCAAATTTGGATGGGGACTTGATGCTAGAGAAGTCGTGTGATGCCATGAAAACAAGTATAAGTGCATAAACAAATAACTAATGCAACAAATGAATATATCCAATTGAAAGGTTCTCCCTAAAGTGGTTAAATCTAAACTAGGGTTAGACTCTGATATCAATTGTAAGTCACCTAGAGGGGGTGAATAGGTGATGGCTATACTAGATGACAAATAATGCAAAATTAAAATTTACTTACTAGCAATCTAGCAAATACTAATCAGAACACAAGAAATACTTGCAAATAAGTAAACAATATATGGTTACAAGCAAGTAAAGAGAGAGTAGAGTAAAGAGAAAAAGAGTAAGCAATCGCAACCACGATGATATGTTCTGAGGTTCGAGCCACTGCTCTACATCCCTGCCTTCAACACTATGATGGATTTTCGCTATGACCGATCTCACTAGACCGTCAACCATTACAAGTTTTAACTAGAATTCAATGAACTCACAAGTCCTCTCTTGCGGTGCCACAACACCAACAACGGAGCTCACTTGAGGCCGCAACCTCTACAACTTCACAATAGAAAAAAATTGGTGATCTTCACTTCATTATAAATGGCTCACAAGCACAATCCTATAATCAAAATGAGGAGGTGAAACTCTTTGAGATTGTGTAGTAGAAATAGCTTGTAAAGATGTAGAGGGACGACTCAAGTTAAAAATCAAGAATGTGAAATTTTAGTTCAAAAGAAAATCTTTTAAGAAAAGGCTAAATCTTGACTAAATCTTCTTGCAAACTTATAAAATCTTTTTCACACTTGTTAATGGGTTTTTCTACAGTCCCACTATTTATAGGGGATGAAAACATGAGTAGGAAACCCAAAAAATTCATTGGAAAAAGACCCAGAAAACGACAAACAGAAATATAGCCATTGGGAAAATATCAGAAGGAAATCCTCCTGTCGGTCGACCGCCAACGGTCAAATTCTGACTGTTGGGGATAGCAGTCGACTAGTCGGTCGACCGGTTTTCCCAACCAGAGAGCAAAGCGCTCTGTCAGTTGACCAGGGCGATCGACCGAACCCAACCGAGAGCAAAGCTCTTGCAGTCGGTCGACCAATACGGTCGACCAAAGTGCACACAATGCACTTTGGTGCATGTCGGTCGATCGCTCGGTCGACTGACGAGCAAATCTGCTCTGCCTAGGTAGATTGGTCGGTCGACCGACCTTTGGCCAAAAACTTGATTTGTAAATCTTTTGAAACTAATCTTTTTCTGACAAAAATAAACTTTATTTGTAAACATAAAATAAAGTTCTAGGGACTTGATAGAACCAGTGTGTGATCAAGGATAAATACAAAATAAAGTTAGAATTATATTTTTTATAAAAACACTTTTCTATATCGAAAATCGATTTTTTAAACTTGTTTTTCCAAAAGTTGATCTTGAAAACAGAAAAGAGAAATGTTTTGTACTCTTTTTAAAACACTTTAGGAATATAAAAGATGTGTGTGTGTCAATCCCAAAAGCGCTATCAACCTATATAATCTTGGTTTTATCAAATGACTATAAATCCTATCTAAAGTGCAAAAAGTAAAAATACAAATCTTGATATAGTCTTCTCTTATAATCTTGATCCTTTAGCTCTTCTATGTGCTTAGGCTCTGAGATCTACATCTTCTAGGCTTCCAAACATGTGAGTCTTGTGATGGAGCCAAAATGCAATGAAGAGTTAACCTGAAATTTTGTTTAAGAAAATTGTTAAAAACATAACTACATATGTTTTCTTATCATTGAAACTAGGACTAAAGGCCTTTGGGTCAACATCTTATTGCATCAAGAGGAAGGTTAGATATCTTTATACGAAGTCTATTAATAAAGCTCTCTCAAGCTTTCTTCTCGTAGACATAGACCAAGTTTGGAGCGAACCATATTAAATTCTCGTGTTCTTTCTTTATTACTCTTTGTCTAGGTATTGCTAGTTGCTTTACATCAAGCTTTTCTTTTGCAAGTACTGTTCATATTGACAAGTTTCGCTAATGTCGATCCTGGGAGTCGCAACAATTAGTATCAGAGTATATCGATCTCGCAACACCTTGATGCTTCAAACTTCAAATTTCTTTAAAAAAGATGTCAAATTCAAAGAAGCTTGGAGAGAAAGGTTTAGGATTGGTCTCTATTTAAATTAGCTCTGGGGTCTGACGATTCACTCTATTGTTAATTTTTGCTGTATGTAAGATCCCTAGCTAGTAATACAGTATTTCTACTTTTCTAGAATATTTATTTCGAATTACAGATTATTTTTATTTCATCAACCTGATTTATTATTTTTCCTTCTTGAGATTATTTCTATTATTAAATATGGGAATTCTTTTGAGATAGTAAATGGTAAATTATTCTTCCATTATTATTTATTATTATTGCTACTAGGGTTATCTTTATTTTGTTGTCAGAGTTTATTAATATTATTAGTGATAATATTATGTTCTTTATTTAATTTAAATATTAGTATGAGTATTGGTGATAATGGTTATTGACAATTATTAGTTGTTATTAGTATTGCTTATTTAATATTGGCATTTGTGTTAATACTAACCTTGGTGGAGGTGGTGCTCTCCTTGTTTAGCTTCTCACCCTATTCCTACTTACCCGTTTGGATCCTACCCGTTGGCATGCCCACTAGCCTAAACCCAACACTCATTTTACTTAGTCGGATCTTACCTAATTATTTATTTGGATCCCCATTCATTTGGATCAAACCCGCAACCCTTAATCCAAAACCCATCCTATTTATATAATCCTAACCCTTTAATCTAACCCTAATAAAATCCCATCCTAATCTCTCCCATAGCCGCACCCCCATCCACAGCCGCTGCTTCCCCCCCTTGCCGAGCGCGCACACCCAGGCCGTCCCATCTTCCCCTTGGCCGTGTGCAGGCCAAGCACAGCCGCCCTCCCTCTTCTCCTTCATGTGCAGCAGCAGCACGGCACAAAAGCGGTAGCAGAATGGCACAGCAATTCCCACCAGATTCAGATTCAGCCCACGGTCCAGATCTGCCCCCAACAGATCAGGACAGCGCCCAGGACAGCAGCCGGATCTCCTCCCCGGCGCGCGACGGCCACCACCACCGCATCCATCCATTGCCGCACCCCTGCCCTCTTTTCTCTGCCGACGCACCCACAGCCCAGCGCAGCAACCAGGCCGCCCCCCTTGCAGATCCAGCGCGAGACGGCAGCGCAGCAGCTCCAGCCAGCAGACCAGCAGCCGCAGCGGTCCAGCGCCCTTCTCTGGCGATCTCCGACGAGACGTTGACCTCTCCGGCAGCCCGGATTCATTCCCCTCCTCTCCGGCGTTGCTCACGAGATCCGTCGCGGCCTCCGTCACTTCCGCTGGCGTGCCAGAGCAAGCCTGATGTCGAGCTTCTCCACTGTGAGTATTTCCCCCTCCCATTTCTTCTCTTTACATACATTAAATGTGTGTGTGTGGGTATAATTTGTGAAGGAGTGTGCTGTTAATTAATGGGTAGGTGCTTATTAGTGTATATGTGTGTTGGATATAAATTGTATGCATGGGTTTATGTATGCTGTGAGTAATTGTGTGTGTGTAGAGTTGAGTTTCAGTATGTATGCAGGTGGGTGTTTGGTGAATGCCTGTAAATAATAATGTGTAAGTGTGTGTTTATGTGTGAGTTTGTGTGTGTATGTATAGGCAGGTTTATATATAAGTATTGTATGTGTATATTTGTACGTGTGTGGGTATACGCGTATGTGTCCGTATGCACGTGTGGGTATTTAGCATGTATATATTTATTTGTATGTGTTGGCTGCGTGCTACAGCATTTCAGATTTGTTCGGCGATCTCCGACGGGCCCTTGATGCGCACAAGCGAGCGAGCAGGCCGTTCTCCTGATCCACGCCAGCCCGTCATCGGAGACTGACACGGTGACCTTCCCCAGTGCCTTGGCCACCCTCCCGTGCAGTCCGATGGCGAGGAACGACACCACAGCGACCGCGGCAGCGACTCGCCCGGCGACGCGCACAGCAGATCCAGAACCAGACCAGCAGCGCAGGCAGCGGGCGAGCGGCGATTCCAGGCCCTTCCGGCGAGCGCGAGACCTCCAGATTGCAGCCAGGTCTTCCCCAGGACACTGGCTACCGTCCTATGCAGTCCGACAGCGCAGAACCGCACCACAACAACTGTAACGGTGACTCGCCCGGCAACGACCAGGTTTCCCGATGTGAGTGTTTACTACTTTCGGTTCCGTTTCTTTATATGTAATTGATTATATTTTGATTTAATTGTGTACATAGAATAATGTGGACATTGTGTATGTTGATATGTGCAAGAGAGGTTACATATACTTATTTGTATTGTGTGGGAGATTAGGCGTTGTAGTGCCTCTGTCTTCTGTTCTGGCAGAAGGCTAGTCGACTTGCCTTGTCCCTAGTCGACTTGGACTACCTCTATAGTCGATTAATGTGAGTCTGTTAGTTGTGTTTGGTTCCTTGATGGATGGTAGACTTCACCCATGAGTTGTGTAATGAGTATAGATGGTGTTCATGACTTTGGGAGAGGGATATTGGATGGAATGACTTGATCAATAGAATTTAGATGCATGTACATGTTATGGTACCTAGTATCAAGATATCATGATGGAACTTAGATGCATGTATATTATATGTTGTGGTACCGTGTGTTGGGATATCATGATTGATCTTAATAGAAGAGGGTATTGTGGAGTCTTATGGATCAGAGTTGTCTGTTAAAGTGAGACGATTGGTACTGGATATTGTGATATGATGGAACAATAATTATTATATCAGACTACTAGACGAGTAATGGAACTAGATGATTATAGAACTATTGGGATTATGCATTGGTTGTGATGACTTGGATCTATAGTTGAATATATGAGAACTATCAGATGATATGTCGTTGATGTTAAATATCAGTAGTAGCCATTCTATGTTGGCAGCTATTTGAGGACATGTTAGATATGATCTTACTTTATCAAAGGATTAGAGATCTTGATGATTGGATGATATATGGACTATTTCAGAGTTGGACTGAGATTTGGATTGGACTTGAGTTATAGAGGACAGTTGATATATTTTATGTGGAGGACCTCTTGACTTGATATTTCTCATTGATAACAACTTAAGTGATGATTCATTCAGATATTGATGTGGACTTGTTATGATGTTAGAGACTGGATTACTGTAGTTGATAGAGATCGGGTTATTATGATGGTGATCTATTCGATGTCAATGATCTGGTACTTCAGAGCTTATATGAGTTGGTAGAGATGTATATCGGCTATTGTTATATGCAGTACAGGCATATGAGATATCCATCAGTTCTAGATGAGACAGCTATTGAGTATTATCTACTGTTATTGTATAAATTCATGTTATTGAAAGTTACTGGGAAAATATTGTTGGACCGTAACACTTTCATTGTTATATTGTTCTACCGTTTACACGGTAATATTGTTCACATTGTTATTGTTACATTAATATTGTTACTGTTACTGTATCGTCCCAGTAATCGAAATGACATGGATATTGATTGTTATAAATAATAATGTAAATGGACAACTTACACTGGGACTGGGGAAATTGATGGAGGAGACAGCGTCTGTATTTTAGGTGGACCTAGGATACAGGTTGCGCAGCCGAGATACGGTTCCACTGCAGGGTTCGGGGGATGACTGACATCCCGTATTGTCCATATTGTCATTGTATTGACACATTTTTATTGTTATTGTTATTGACTACCTAGCGGTAGGACCTGGTTCAGCGCCAGGTGATTGGGCCGTGGTTCCGGGTATGTACGGAATCCACCTAAAGCATGGACAAAGTCTCTTCTATTAATTTCAATAACTTAGGACCTTGATTGACACGTGCGGTAGGCGTAGTATGGGATGCGTCTACTGCATGTGGCAATTGGTGTTCGCTGACATAATAAATGATGATGAATTGTTAATGCATTGTGACTGACTGTAATTATCTGATTGTACATATATATCACTGTGACAGACATATGATTGTAACTAGGACCAGATTATTATAACCAGGACCAGACTTAAGAACAGACTTGGATGCCAGCTTAGTGACATGTGATAGATTACACGCCTTGACATTGATTGTTTATTTACAGTTGTGACAGTTATATTCTACCTTTATTCATGTTATTATCATATGTATTACTGTTCAGTTATTTATGTGTTATTTAGTTTTTCTATCTGCAGTTGTCCTTATATTATATATGCACATGGTTTCTTCTGCACGAGCTGTTTCCCCTTTACACACACACTCATTATGGTCGCGTTTTGACGACCCTGGATTTGCACGTCCAGCTATTGGACGGTTGTTCTAATGTGCAGGTGTTCGATGAGACGGTACGCCTGGCGAGGAGCTTGGGTCCTCTCCCCTTGATTCTGGTATACTTGCATTTCATTCTTGTTATTATTCTTTGATTCCTGTATATCACCTTTGACTTCTATTCAGCTGTCATTTTCTTCCCGTTATTCATTGCTATCATGTGTGGTCTTATATGTATTACTGCAGTGTTCATGATCATTATGCTTCCGATTTATAGCTTGTTCAGGTTACAATTTAGGCTTAGCGCGTATACGAGGGGTATTTTACCTCGCGTATATGCGTCGCCATAACGTCTCCGTATCTATAGGATCGGGGCGTTACACTGTATCGGGTAAAAATTGACTGAAGTCGTTCTCAATTAGGATGTCATCAATCACATACTGATGCAGGTTGCCTTTTTCTTCATTAAATGACTGGAGCCGTTTCTTTCATTTTCTCTTGCCATCTCTTTTCTCAGCAGACTGCTATTTGTATTTCCACCTCTTCTATATATACTATTCGATGCAATCCCCAATCCAATAATATACAATTGAAATACTATCATTATTATTATTATTATTATTATTATTATTGTCATTGAGAAGGAGGAGGAGTAGAATTGAATGAAGAAGAAAATGTTGGACTGGTAATAGATATGATTTGTTTTAAATTTTTTATTTATTATTGATATATCTGGGCACTGATTTAATATTGATATGCATGAAGTTTACCCATGAATATTGGTATAAGTTTTAATTGATTCCTTGACTATATTTGGTTAATTGTTATTTTTGAATGTTAAAAATAGTTGTTAATCTTCGAAAAGAGAATTTTTTTAAAAAAATTTGGAAAAGTTAATGATTTTTGACAATTTGGAAAATTTTTGGGAGAGTAATTTTGTAGACTATTATGAATTATGGGATTCAATTGAAAGGAGTGCTCTTGTAGGAGGAATCGAAGTGATTTTATCTTTCTAATAATGGTGATACTGAATTATTGAATACGGTAAACTAAATTATATATAGAGTAGGGCCTTGAGGTTTCTATGTAAAATTTTAATACAATCGTTGATTTTGCTAACAGATAAATTTATTATTTTCTTTATAAAATTTCTTAATCTTCAACAGAAAAAAAATCTTTACTTTATTTTATAACAAAATTTTCTTAGGTTTATTGATTTTGATTGACTAGGTTTTTTTTTAGTACAACTATTGATTTTGGTAACCCAAAATTGTTGATTTCTTGATAAAAGTTGCTACTTAATTTTCTACAATTTTTTTAAATCTTTCATATAAAATTTTGCTATATGTGATATGTAATTACAACATAATGACATACCACTTACATATGAGATACTGCAGTGGTCAAAATTTGATCCCGACTTAGATCACGACACATTTTCAGTGGCAAGAACATGAGAAAACTCTTAGGATTCTCATTCTGGAATCTCAACCACGCCTAAATCCGATGGAAGCTCTCAACCACAGCTCCAAAATCATACTACTGTTGGCCCAAGAGAACAATCATTGTTTTATTTTGATGATTCCAAAACTCATGTAGTTATAGGTACTAATCAAGTTCAAGTGTTTTTACGTTTTCAGGTTTCAAAAGTTAGGGTTTTGCTTCACTCTTCCTCTAAAAGAAGATATTGAAGTACTCAAATTGATTCAAGCATAAGATTCAAACTTGAACGATCAAAACATGATTTTTTTAGAGAAGCCACTAGAAGAAGGCTTGGAGATAGTGTAACTCCTGTAAATTAGTTTGTTAAGTTTAGAGTTAGTGTTAGATTGATATTTAAGAAGTTTACATACACAAAAAGATTTTTTATAATTAGTTTATTATTTTAGCTTTATTAATACATGCTCAATCTTTTATCATAATTTTCTCTCTTTATATATATGTATTTCATAGTTTAATCCTAATGAAGACTATTTTATATACAAATATATATTTTAAAAATCATATAGATATTTCAAAAATAAACATAAGGATTTTTGGGCTGAGCCGGTTGATCGAGCGTGCACAGGACATGCACTGCCCAGGATCAGTGGCTGGTCGACTGCCCGATCGATTGACTCACTGAGCTTAGTTTGTGGCCGTTCTAGCCGGTCGATCGGCCGGTTGACTGCCAGACTGAGCTCAGATATGAGCTCTCTGTTTGCATGGTCGGTTAACTGGCTGGTCGACTATTGGCAACAACTATTTTGAAAATAGGTATGGCATGGTCAACCGCCAGAGTTGCTAGAAATGACAACAGAGTTAATAACAACTATTTTTCAAATTTAAATTGTTTTATTTTACTCAAACGGGTATATTTCACTTTATTAGTATTTAATCAGCTGTTTAAAGCTTTGATTAACTCTCTAATGGTATGTACCCAGTTCTTTTAAATAGGGGTCACTTGTAAAGGGTTTAAATAGCAAGAAAATCAAAGAAAAATCCCTGAAAATTGTTTGAAAATTTTAGAAAAATTTCAAAGTTTCAAGCTTTCGAAGAGCTTTCATTTCTAATCAATTTCTGCAGATTTTAAGCTTTAAAGTTCAATTTTCAATTGATTTTCTCTCATAAACTCTTGAGCCTCAAAATTCCACTGTAGAGAGAGTTTGTGATCTAATGATCACCAAGTTATTGTAATCTTCTTCTTGTTTGTGCTCTTATCTTTGTGCTGAGGATTGAGATTAGAGTTAAAGATCCAAATCTTGCGAGATCCTAATTGTTGAGTGCTTAAGAAGCTAGTGAAAATCCTTCATTGCGGTAAAGGTGTTGACGTAGAGCAAGTTGCTCGAACGTCGAAATAAATCTTTTGTGTTTGCGATTGTCATTTCTCCCACTCTTACTTACATTCTACTTTCTTAATATAACTCATACTCATCTTGATTTTAATTATAATATTTGCTCTATTGTTATTGCTTTTTATTTATCGGTTTCACTCTTTCAAGTAAGAAGACAATTGTGCAACTCAACTCTTTTTCAAGAGGAATTGTGAGAAGAAGTTTTAGAGCCCTTCATTGAAAATTCTACTTCACTTGTTTTTGATTTGACCATGTAATTATAGTTTTTAATTGTTATATTCTCCGCATTAGATTAGCATATCACCTATTCACCACTCTTTAGGTGATTTCAATTGTTATCAGAGCTTGGTATTCTATTTTTGAGATTTAACCAAGAGAAATTCTTATTTGCTAATCATGATATTTGTTTCACTCAGGCGCACTCATGGTCGATAGCATTAAAAGCCCATCCAAGTTCGATGGACTTAACTTTTTCATATGAAAGGTTAAGATGATTGTATTCTTGCAAACTTTAGGGAGTCATGTAGCCAAGACCATGATCAAACCTTTTGTTTTTTCTGAAGGTGATGAGGACACATGGTCTGACATTACCGTTAAGGAGTTTGAAGTTAATGCCAAAACGCACTACGCATTATTACAAGCACTCAATGATGATGATATTTTTATAGTGATTACTTGTAGAACCGTTTGTGATATTTAGAATCATCTTGTTGTTACTCATGAGGGAACTTCTCAAGTGAAGAGTGCTAAAATAGATCTTTTACATTCTCAGTATGAAATTTTCGCATGAATAAAATAAATATATTGATGATATGATTATAAGATTTACTAAAATTATAAATGATTTATCTTCTTTAGGTGACACTATTGATAATGACTAAAGATTAAAGAAAGCCATTCGAGCTCTTCCTCCTTCATGAAAAGTTAAGTCAACTACTTTGAAGGAACTTAATGATAAGGAGGAAATAAAGTTCATTGGTCTTATTGACAACTTGTAGACCCATGAGATGGAGAGAAAAGTAACAGAAGAAAAAGCCCCATAAAAGAAGAAAATTATTGCTTTCAAGGTTACTCCTATTATATCCGACGATGATGAATAAGATGAACAAGAAGATGATGAAGAACTTTCTCTCCTCATGAAGAATATGAGAAGGTTGTACCACAAAGTAGATTCAAAAATAGAAGAGGAATATGACAAGGAAGGAAAGAAAGAAGTAATGATATCGGGAACTTGCTACAAGTGTAAGAAACTGGGCCACCTCATTGCCAATTGCTCGGAGATGAAAAATAAGCCGTCCATCTCAAAGAAGCCCAACAAGAAGAAAGCTTTGAAGGCAATATGGGATTTGGAGAGTGAATCCGAGGAGGACGTTGACACGGCAAATGTGTGTTTCATGGCAAATAACAACACGCTTAAGTTATTTTCAGAAACTAATTTAGATTATTCTGATTTGACCGCAGATGAATTAGGATAAACTTTTGAAGAACTTTCAAATAACTATGATTTTTATAAAAAGAAATATTTGAAAATAAAAAAAGAAAATGAGCATTTACAAAATCAATTGAGTATGGTTTCAAAAGAAAAAAGAAAATTTATCTTTTTCTCTTCAATACTAAAAAGGATTTTGATGCTTATTAAGTTTCTTGTAAAGCCAAGTTTTCTAGCATTGATGAGAATGAGATTTCTTTGATGAAAAATAAAATTAATACTTTTGAGTAATGTTTTAAAGAAATGTGAGTTGAAGAAATGTGAGTTTGATAATGCTAGATTAGTATTAATGA
The DNA here is from genome assembly GCA_038442645.1 of Agave tequilana. NCBI lineage: Eukaryota > Viridiplantae > Streptophyta > Magnoliopsida > Asparagales > Asparagaceae > Agave > Agave tequilana. Next base: position 28,459 of record JAVJIF010012372.1, read on the forward strand.
TCTATCACCGATCAAATAATAGAGAAACACCAAGTTGAAGACTCGGCAGTGGAAGCGGAAGGGTAGAAGATCTACTACTAGCAAGTAATCACCACACAATCAAGAAATACAAGATTTAACGTGGTTCAATAATATGCCTATGTCCATGGGGAGGAGAGGAGTAATCTTCATTGAAAACAGAGAAGAAAATACAAGAGTTACAAGAAGATCTCTCTCTTACAACTCTCAATGATGGAATTCTAGAATTTCTCTTGAATTCTTGACACACTTTCAAAACCCCCAAGGGGTTTATATAGGCACTAGAATGATCCTAGTCCAACATGAGCTCAAATCAGCACCTTCTCAGAGAAATAGAAAACCCGTGTCCAAATTAAAACAGGAGACAGATCCGTATTAGAAAACTGCAAAAACCTGAATTTTCTCTAATGAATATGAGGACAGATCCTTATTAGAAAACTACCAGAATATGAATTCTTCTCCAATGATTGAGGCATTCCAAATATTAACAATCTCCACCTTGACTCATGTTCATTGAGTCTCTCCGTAAAAATTGGCATTTGCTTCATTCACTTTCCCATCTCCCCCCTTTGTGACTTCACATGGCTTCCTCCCAAGAGCCCGTTCGTCACTTTACCTTTGGAGAATCTTGATGAAGTTCAGAGATGTTCTGAACTTCTCCACCGGGATGGTCTTCGTCATCATATCTGTTGGATTCTTCTTCGTGCTGATCTTTACCAAATTAATCACCTCATCATCCATGACCCACTGACATTTTTTGTGATACATCACATCAATGTGCTTCCATCTGCTTGTGATACCTATGATCTTTAGCGAGATGAATCGTACTTTAGCTGTCGCAATGAACCCAAACTGAATTCTATATGATACTAAATTTCTCAACCAATCCTTTCAACTACAAAGCTCATTTTGATGCCTCAACTGCAGCCATGTACTCCACCTCTGTCGTTAAATGAGCAATTGTATCTTACAACTCTGCCTTCTAACTAATGATGCACTCAGTTATTGTGAACACCTAGCCCGTTATAGATCTTCGCTGATCACCTGCATTTCTGCATAAACATAGCCTTGTAGTAACCTAGGTTTCTCCATTTTCAATCTCTAAAATACCAAGCCTAGTATCGCAGTCCCTCACAGATATCATAGCACCCACTTCTCTACTTCCAATATTGCTTTCTTGGATTTGACATGAACTGACTTACCATACTAACTACATAGGCCAAGTCAGGCCTGGTACAGACCATAGCATACACCAGTGATCTCGCCGTACTAGCATATGATACTCGAGACATCTCCTCCTCCTTTTTCTGTGATTATGGCCATTGCTTGAAGGATAATTTGACGTGACCTGCCAAAGGAGTGGTGACTTGTCTTGCTTCTCCCATGTTGAATCTCTCCAGCACCTTGAGAACATAGTTCTCCTGGGATAGCCAAAGTCTGCCTGAGTCTCTGCCTAGAGTGATCTCCAAATCTAAGATCTTCTTGGTTTCTCCCAAATCCTTCATGTCAAATTTCTTCTTGAGCTGAGCTTTAAACTTCTGAACGTGTATCTTATTTCTCACAACAATTAGCATATCATTCACATATAACAGCAAATATGTCAGATTATCACTCTGCTTGAAATAGACACAACTATCATACTCACATCAGTTGCATTTGACCTTGATCATGAAAGAGTACGGACCCTTTGTACCACTGCCTGGGAGACTGCTTAAGTTCATAGAGAGACTTCTTTAAAAGACACACCTTATTTTCTTTACCTTTCTGAATATAACCTTCAGGTTGTTTCATGTATATCTTCTCCTCCAGCTCACAATGCAGAATATTGTTTTAATATCCATCTTCTCCAACTCTAAATCAAACTGAACAACTATCGCCAATAACATCCGAATAGATGTATGCTTGACTACGGGAGAAAAAATCTGATTGTAGTTGCTACTCTTCTTCTGTGCATATCCTTTGGCACCTAACCTTGCCTTGTACTGCTCATTGTCCTTCTTGTGAAAGACCCATTTGCAACCTATTACCTTGGAGTCCTTTGGAAGATTGACTAATGTCCATGTTTGATTTCTATCTAAAGACTCCATCTCTTACTCCATGGCTGTAATCCACTTGCTGTGGTCATCTACCTCAATTGCTTCCTTGTAACATTAGGTTGGTTCTCCTGTTTCTATTACTAATGCGAAAGAGACATAATCATCGTCACAGCCATACCTTATTGGTGGTACCCAATTCTGACTGACCACCTCAATGGTCTAGGTTGCTCTTTAGTAGCCTCTTGGTTGTCTCCATTTAGATCTGAGGAGTCTTCTTCTGACCCTTCCGGCCTCTGAGAACTCAACTTCTTTTTTCTGAGGGTCTGCCAAATTATCTGAAGCTCCGCCTTGCGCTTTATCCTCCGTCTTTGACTTTTCTTGCAACATTGATTATTCGTCAAAGACCACATCTCTACTGGTAAAGGCACTCTTATTCTCATAATCCTAAAATCTGAAACACTTGACTTCTTTGGTAACCCCGATGAAGATAAACTTCTTAGACTTGAACTCTAGTTTGTTCCTTTTCTGATTATCAACCAAACTATATGTCGGGTAACCAAAAATCTGTAAGGTTGAATTATCTGCAGATACTCCTCGTCATATCTCCTCTGGAATTTGAATATCAATAGCTATTGAAGGTGACATGTTTACTAGATAATTGCATGATTCACCGCCTCTGCCCAAAATCCTTCAACATGTCAGCATGTAATCTGATACTGCGAGCACGCTCTGTAAGTGTCTGATTCATGCACTCTGCTACTCTGTTTTGTTCTGGTTGCTCTGGAATACTTAGCTAGTGTTTGATACCCTTGCTTGCTAAGTAGTATTTGAATTCTTTGGAGGTGTACTCGCCTCTATTATCAAACCTCAAGACTTTCACCTTCCACCCCGTCTGATTTCCACCAAAGTTTTTCACTCCTTGAACTTCTGAAATACTTTCGATTTTTTCTTCAAGAAGTATACCTAAACTTTTGTTGAAAAATTATCTATGAAGGTAACATAGTACCTAGCACCTCCAATGGATGCTACTGGCGAAGGCCCTTATACGTTCGTGTGTATGAGACCCAGCAAGCCCTTTGTCTTGTGCTGAGATGTAGAGAAAGCTACTCTGCGTTGCCTACCCATAATGAAAAATTTACAAAGATCAAGTTTGCAATACTTAATACCTAGTAGAACACTCTTTTTGTGCATCACTTGAAGACCTCGCTCGCTCATGTGTCCAAGACGCATGTGCCAAAGTCATATAGTATCTTCCTTCTCTGTTGCTACTGAAGCATCACCAATAATAATGCTTTCTGTCATTGCTGTCCGTTCTCCTTTGAGAATCATCCTGAGACTCTAGTAACTTTGATTCCTTCATCTGCACCAAAAAACTTATACCCTTGAGCTTTCAATCCTCCCAATGAGAGAAGATTCTTCTTTAAATTGGGAACGTGGCAAACGTTCATGAGGATTCAAACCTGTCCATCAAACATCCTTATACGGATGTTGTCGATACCAACAGTCTTACACACGACATCGTTTCCCATAATGACAGAGCCTTCATCATAAGGCTTGTAAGTATTGAACCACTCTCTTTTTGGCACATGTGGTATGTTCACCCGAGTCAAGTAACCAAACATCTGAGTATTTACCTTTTTCTGACTCAGTCGTCAAGACATCATATGAATCCTCATCTGCTTCTTCAACAACCCCGGCTTGATCTGACTTTCCACTAGTACTAGCCCCATTAGAATCTTTGCCGTCTTTCCTCTTTAGCATCTCCTTGTATTTCATACAGCTTTTCTTGATATACCCTGATTTCTTACAAAAGTAGTAAGAGAAACTGCTAGAAGCCTTTGGATCCCTTTTAGGTCCCTTACTCTTTGATCTTCCCTTTGGCCCTTGACAAACAATCTTGAGGCTTCCCTATAGAATCTGTCTTCTTCATCAGCTCATTGTTCTGGAGCATCTGTCTGACATCTTCTAACTTTAAAATCTTCTTACCATACATGATGGTGGTTGCCAAGTGGTTAAAACTTGATGGAAGAGAAGAGAGTTAATAATAGAACTTTGTCTTCTTCTTCTAGCTTAACTTCTAAAGCTAACAAGTCGCTTAAAATTCTATTAAAAGCATTACGATGTTGTAGAATAGATGTACCTTTCTTTATTTGAAGGCTGTATAACTGCTTCTTCATGAAGAGCTTGTTTGACAAACTCTTCACATGTAAAAGCTCTCCAGCCTACACCAAAGACCAGCAGTTGTCTCCTCGTTCATCGCATTGTAGAGGACCTCATCTGATAGGCATAGTATGATTGCTACCTTTGCGCGAAAGTCAATGTCGTCCCACTCATCATCCTCCATCTTCGATGGTTTCTCTCAATACCAAGTAGGGCCTTGTGTGTTCCTCCTTCACGAGCAATGATGTTACTCGCATCTTCAACAACAAGAAGTTGAACTTCCCTTCGAATTTCTCCACCTCGAACTTGGTTGTCGTGGTCGTCTTGCTAGCCATTACTCCGATACCAATTGTTGTTGACTATTACCGATCAAACAACAGAGAAAGAATGAGTTGAGGACTCAGCAGTGGAAGCATAGAAGATCTACCACTAGTAAGTAATCGCCACATAATCAAAGAACACAAGATTTAACGTAGTTCGGCAATGTGGCTACGTCCACGAGGATGGGAGAACTCTTTATTGTAAACAGAGAAGAAAATATAAGAGTTACAAGAAGATCTCTCTTACAACTCTCAATGATGGAATTTTAAAATTTCTCTTTAATTCTTGACACACCATCAAAAGGCCACCCCAAGGTGTTTATATAGGCACCTAGGATAATCCTAGTCCAACATGAACTCAAATCTACACCATCTCAGAGAAATAGAAAACCCGTATCTAAATCAAAATAGGAGACAGATCTGTATTAGAAAACCGCCAAAATTTGAATTCTTCTCCAATGAATATGAGGACAGATCCGTATTAGAAAACTATCAAAACCTAATTCTTCTCCATCGAATATGAGGCACTCAAAATACTAACAAGATGATGCTAAGTGCATCCTTAATAGTCTGGAAGTTAATTATGGCATGAAATCTAGTGCCTATAAAAAAGGCTTATGGGAAAACTTTATTAGAACATAACTAGAAGAAGATGGAGATACCTACCAATTTGATAGCATGAATGTGTGACTGATTAATTATCTTTTTATGGAAGAAGAATGGATGAGAGAACAAAAGTCTCAACAATTTTATCTTCTTTTTTCCAAGTTCTCATGGTACCATGAAACAAATTTATCATGTTTTTGTTTGGACTGGATTATGTAATGGTTTTTTATTGAAGGCTACAGACCAAGAAGATAGAAAGATGAGGAAGAAAAATATCTCTTGTGGTTATTAAACAAAATCCATATAGTTTCCAAGGATCTAAGAAGTCTGACAAGAAAGAAAATTTTATGATAAGAATGAGAAAAGAATAAAAGGACTTAAATCAAGTAGAACGTTGAATTTAAAACTAAGAAAGTTATATGCTATTATTATCAGAAACTTGGTCATAAAAGGCATGGATTGTTACGACCTATGTTGCACAGACACTGCAACATTGAAATGGATATGACACGTAGACACGTGATAAATTCTTAAAAATATAAATGACACGTGTGTATGACACACGTGTCGGAGATGTTTCGGACATGACATGGCTCTATAATAGAAGTGTCCGTGCTGCATGGGTTATGACAAAAGGAAACATAAAAGACTGTGCTTCTTAAGTCTCTCTTAGATTTGTGAAGTTTGACTCAAACTCTATGTCTTCTGGGTTGACTAACGTATTGTTTGTGTATGTGTTTATGTTAAAGTCAACTTCTATTTTAATGTCTCAACTTGTCACGCCCTACTTCCCAAAATATGTGGAAACGGAGTCGCGACGAGAGTCAACGACGCATATACGCAAGGAAAATACCTCACGTATACACGCTAAGCCTAAAGTGACTTGAACAAGCTATAAATCTAAACCATAAAATCAACGATCATTGCAGTAATACATATAATGACTACACATGATCTCAGATAAAAAGGATGGAATAGAAGCTAAGTGTGATATACAAGATCAAGGAATAATAGCAGAATAAAGAAAGGCAAGAATACCAGAATCAAAAAGAGAGAAGCTCTAACTCCTCGCGAAGTATACAATCACACGAACACCTAAACAATATAAGAAGATGTCCAATACCCTGGACATGCGAATCTAGGATTGTCATAAGCGACCTAGTGAGTGTGTGTATAAAGAGAAAGGTGCTCATGCATAACAACAACATAAGCGATGAAAACATGATAACTGAAATGAAGGATAACACGATAATCAATGCCAAGAACAAGATATGAACGAATATATAACTGATCTTATGATAAAAGGAAACAACTAATGTCAAAATGTGTAACCCAGCATATGTCACTAGTCTGGTATACAAATCTGGTCATGTGTACAATCATATGTCTAACCTAGATATATATACATACAGTCGGTGATCACGGTCAGTCACAATGCGTTAACAGTTTATTATCATTTATTATGTCAGTGAACACCAATTGCCACCTGTAATAGACGCATCCCATACTACGCCTACTACACGTGTCAATCAGGGTCCTAAGTTATTGAAACTGATTGGTTGGAGACATTATCCATACTTTAGGTGGGTCCCGTACATACCCGGGACCACGACCTCAGTTTCCTGGTAATTGAGATTTTATAGATTGAAATAAAGTTCAGAATTCTTAGTCTCAATGCGAATCAGCTGTAGCAAGGGCTCAAGCGGGTCGTGATCCTCAGGGAAGGATGCGATGCAAGCTTTTCGACTCGATTCCTCTGTGTCTTCAAAAATAGGAGAGAAGAGATTAGATCTTGATATGTATGATGTAAAAGATGTGGTTTTGCTGATTTTCTATCACAACCTTATTGCAAATTAAAGAGCTTGGTCTTCATCTTAAGATTGATATGATTCACCCTAGGTTATTACAAATATATCAAGCAAGAAAAATTAATACACGATTCTAACTAAGTTGCATTATTCAAAAACCAACTATGGTTCATCCTAACATCTAGGTACAGCCTAATAGAAGACTAATCTCAAATTTATGCTGTCCTAGTTCTTAAGTTTGAAGTCATGAAAAGTTCTTTTAACATGCAACCTAGATTAAGAATTTTAAGTATTTTTTAATCTTCTAGACTTAGTTGCCTTTAAACCTAGGGTTTCTAGAGATGTTCATTAATCAGATCAAGTTTTAATTGCTCTAGGGTTGCTTTAAGAATCTCAACAAACCACTAAGAGGATTAGTTCTTCATCATTATTTTTTTTTCTTTTCAAATTATTTATATATATTTTTTTTATTTAATGAGAAAGATTGCAAAATAAAGAAAAAGAAAGCAAGAAGAGATCACAGATTGAAAATCAAAGAGATCACAAAAAGAAATAAAATTTGCAGAAATTAAAAGAGAACAAAAGAGTGACCTTTATTTCAGATGAATCTCCGGTTACACAATCGTCTCCTTCTTCTCCACAACGAGCATGAAATAAAAATTACAACTTTAAATAAAAGTGGCTAAAGAAAACCCTAATCGTCTCTGCATGCCCTGTACGTTGCACTTTGCAGGGATATTTATAGTGCAGAAGAAGATAGAGTCCCGGATGAAGTTGTAGACGAAGTCTGGTAGTCAGACTCATCCACTTTGCCGCGCCTTGCCGAGCGTCCGCGGCACTTTTGTGGCTTCTGGCCGCGCGCTTTGGCGCGTGGCCTCTCCTGGTCTGTCCATGTGGGCACCTGCTTCTAGAAGTTGTATCCTGGCCTTTTAATCTGGAGTTTCGAGATAACTTAGTAATCAAGTTACCCTTAAACCAGATTTCTTCAAATCTTCCTCCCACGAATTTTCCTTCTTATCTAGGGTTTTCATCCTCATCCTGCAGGTGTTTAGGGTTGGATAAAATTCTATCCTTCTCTTATCTCTGATATTTGCAACTTTTAGCCCTTGTATTTGCATTTTGACTTCTTGTAATTGCACTTTTGCACCTGGGCTTCAAACATGGGCTTGGATCTGGGCTTTTGGGCTCTTTAAGCTTTATTTATTATTAAAATAATAATTCGAGGCCTGCACACATTAAATAACAAAATATTAGTAAATGTGCATTATAAATGTGCGAATGTGATGGTAAATATGATGACAATTATGCAATTTTTCACTACTATCACACCCCCCACACTTATCTTTTTGCTCGTCCTCGAGTAAAAATCAAAAAGAAAAGGAAAATCTAACCTAGCTAACTCACTTTCGTAGGAATCACGGTTGCACTTAGCATGTGCAACAAGCCGTTAAACCCCTAGGTTATCCTAGAGGACGAGTGTTGTCTCGTGAGGGTTTTCAGCGGATTACACCCACAAAATCCATAAAAGGAGGTATTCGAATTATATTGAAGAGACTAAGTAGTCTATAAGTTTTAGGATCCTCATTTTTATTCATTCCTCAAACCTAGTCTTAATAAAGTTAATTGTTATTCATTTTAGGTAAGAATTAAAATTGAATTTCTAATATAGTCTTTTTCGTTACCAAAAATCATATGCATCCTTATGTTTTTACTAGGAATTCCTTAACTTGGACTCTCATGCCTCTTTATTATTTTTATAACATCATCTAATTTTCTTTCGTGTAAGTATCAAGGCTTCTTGAGGCCCTCATACCTAACTAATTGACTTATTAGATGTGTTAATATATATATATATATATATATATATATATATTTTTTGGCATGTATAACTCATCTCATTTTCTTTCGTATAAGTATCAAGGCTTCTTGAGGCCCTCATACCTAACTAATTGACTATTAGATGTGTTAATACATGTATAATATTTCTCAGTTTTCTTAGGCTTTCTAATCCACCCATATAGCGAACTTAAAGTCGGTGGCTCCCAAACCGGTCGGCTTTAGGGCACCAGGTGAGAAAACACCCCGCGGACTCAAATTCGAATGAACTAGGCCACAAAACTAAGGACTTTTTTTTTTTTTTTTAGAACTCACCTTTAGGCATGAATACTTATGCTTCTTGAGGCACATGTATCCAGCTCAATTGGTGATATTATTATTATTATTTTATTTTATGAGGCACAAGGTCTTTGTCTTAGAATCCTAGATATGTACTAGGAATGCACATTTCATTAAGGTAAAAATTAAGACTAACTAATTATTCAATTTCTCCTCCTATACCTAAAATTTAAACAATTTATTTATTTTGACCAAGTTTTTAGAAATCCTAATCATGATTTTCCTAATCCTTAAAACTAACTTAGATTTCTTTCAAAAAATAAGTCAAAATACTGTCCTTTTTATAAATTTTTTTTATATATATATATTTTTTAATTTTTTTAATTTTTTTTAAAAGAAAATAGAATAAATAAAGAGAATTTTTTTTTTTTACATCTATTTTATAATTTTTTTTATACATCTATTTTACATACCCTTCCCCACACTTATTTCATGCATTGTCCCTAATGTATGAATGAAATGTATGCATGTATGAACTGGCAGAACGATACAATTACCGATACAGTGGGTCGGAAAGACCCATGGCCACATTAACTTCTGGTACCGACTCCAAAAATATCTTAAGACGTTGACCATTTACCTTGAATGCATTGCCATTTTTGGGATCGTAGATCTCTATGGCTCCGTGTGGAAACACCGTCTTAACAATGAATGGTCCTGTCCATCTTGACTTCAATTTGCCGGGAAAGAGATGAAGTCTAGAGTTGTAGAGTAAAACTTTTTATCCTTGGACAAAAGTTTTTCTCGTGATGAATTTATCGTGAAAAACCTTAACTCTATCCTTCGCAATCTTTGCATTCTCGTATGCATCATTCCTCAACTCCTCTAGTTCAGAAATTTGTAATTTCCAAAACTCACTGGCCTTATCTAAATCGAAATTTAGCTGCTTAATTGCCCAAAGGGCCCGGTGCTCTAGCTCGACAGGAAGGTGGCAAGCCTTTCCAAAGACCAGTCTGTAGGGAGACATTCCTAGAATCGTCTTAAAGGCAGTCCTATATGCCCATAGGGCATCCACCAGTTTGGTGGACCAGTCCTTCCTATTCTGATTCACAGTCTTCTCCAAAATGAGCTTGACTTGCCTATTAGAAACTTCTACCTGCCCGCTAGTTTGAGGATGGTAGGGCGTAGACAACTTGTGGGTAATGGCATATTTTCGCATAAGAGCTTCAAAAGTTCTATTGCAAAAATGTGTGCCATTGTCGCTAATGATGGCTCTAGGGATTCCAAAGCGTGAAATGATATTATCTTTCAAGAATTTGACAACAACTTTGTTGTCATTTGTCTTGCAAGGGACAGCTTCTACCCATTTCGACACATAGTCTACGGCCAACAAGATGTATTGGTGCCCAAACGAATTCGGGAAGGGTCCCATAAAATCGATGCCCCATACATCGAAAAGTTCTACTTCTAGAATGGGATTTAAGGGCATCATATTTCGTTTGGAAATTCTTCCTATCATTTGACATCTTGTGCAAGTCTTGCAATACTCAAATGCATCTCTAAACACAGTTGGCCAATAAAAGCCACTTTGCAGAATTTTCTCGGCAGTTTTGCGAGGACCAAAATGTCCACCGCAAGCGAACTCATGACAAAAAGCTAGCACGCTTCTAGTCTCCTCGTCTGGGACACATCTCCTAATGATTTGGTCGCTACAATATTTGAAAAGATAAGGATCTTCCCACATGTAATACCGAACTTGAGACAAGAATCGGTATCTATCCTGTTTAGACCAACTAGGTGGTGTTTGGTTTGTGACTAAGTAATTTACTATGTCAGCAAACCATGGCTCCTTAGAGATGGCTAGAAGTTGCTCATCGGGAAAATTGTCATTGATGGGCAGCTCGTCAGAAGGTGCGTTTGGCACACGAGAGAGATGGTCAGCTACGACATTTTCGACACCTTTTTTATCTCGAATTTCGAGATCGAATTCTTGAAGGAGAAGGATCCAACGAATGAGTCGGGCCTTCGCATCTTTTTAAGCATAAGGTATCGAAGAGCAGAATGGTCAGTGAAAATCGTGGTCTTGGTCCCAAGTAGGTATGGGCGGAATTTCTCCAAAGCGAACACTACTGCCAAGAATTCCTTCTCGGTTGTAGTATAGTTCATTTGGGCGTCATTGAGCGTCCTACTCGAATAATAGATCACGTGTTGCTTGCTGTCCTTACGCTGTCCTAAGACAGCACCTATCGCAAAATCTGAGGCATCGCACATGATCTCAAAAGGCTTGGACCAGTCCGGAGGTGAGATGATAGGAGCAGAGATAAGCTCCATTTTCAATTTCTCCCATGCACTATGGCACCTATCATCAAAGATGAAGGACACGTCTTTAGCTAGAAGGTTTGTAAGGGGTCTAGCAATTTTGCTAAAGTCCTTAATGAACCTACGATAAAATCCAGCGTGTCCTAAGAAAGACCGAATGTCCTTCACGCATCGCGGAAGTGGAAGTCTCGCTATGATCTCCACCTGGCCTTGTCTACCTTAATCCCTTCCCTAGATATCTCGTGACCTAGGACAATCCCATGTTGCACCATGAAGTGACACTTTTCCCAATTTAGGGTCAAGTTCTTTTTGGTGCACCTACTCAACACTAGCTCCAAGTGATGGAGACACTGGTCAAATGAATTTCCATAGACGGAGAAGTCGTCCATGAAAATTTCTAAAAAACGCTCAACCATATCAGAAAACAGGCTTAACATACAACGTTGGAATGTGGCGGGGGCATTGCACAAGCCGAAAGGCATTCGACGGTAGGCAAATGTCCCAAATGGAGACGTGAACGTTGTCTTCTCTTGATCCTCCGGCGCTATAGGAATTTGGTTATACCCTGAATAACCGTCCAAAAAGCAGTAATACTCATAACCTGCTAATCTTTCCAACATTTGGTCAATGAAAGGGAGGGGAAAATGATCTTTCCTAGTGGCTGCGTTCAACTTGCGGTAGTCTATGCATACTCTCACCTTGGTAGGCAATCGTGTTTGCACTAACTCATGCTTGTCGTTCTCTACCACAGTAAAACTAGACTTCTTAGGGACCACATGCATTGGGCTAACCCATTCGCTATCGGAAATGGGATAAATGATCCCATTATCTAACAGTTTCACTATTTCGGCGTGTACAGCCTCCTGCATGAGTGGGTTTAGCCTACGCTGTGGATCCCTCTTCGGTCTAACCCCTTCCTCTAGATGGATACGATGCTGGACTATCGTAGGGCTCAGTCCCTTGATATCTGCCATAGTCCAACCAATGGCTTCCCTATGTCTCCTAAGGGTTGCCAGCAGGTCCTCCTCTTGCCTATTGGTCAAATTAGATGCAACTATGACCGGTAACGTCTCTTGTTCACCTAGGTAGGCGTACTTAAGATGTTTGGGCAAGGCTTTTAACTCCAAAGAAGGAGTTGGCTCGATGGGTGGAGGAGTTAAGCTAGAATCTCCCATCTCTATAGAACTCAAATTTGATTCCCATTCGATCTCATCAAGACTGATATCACTTGTTTCTAACTCTTCCTCTTCCTCTGACTCAAATATGATCTCATCATTATGCTCACTCGTCATGTTCTCAATGGAGTTAACCTCAAAAGGTTGGTCGGTCACATCGTAGGGATGCTTACCTAGGTTGAAAATATTGACTTCCTTGGTCATATCCCCAAAAGTCAGTCTCATGGAACCGTTTCTACAATTTATAATTGCATTAGCGGTTGCTAGGAACGGTCTTCCTAAGATAACGGGAGTTTGGGACCTAAGATTAGACACAGGTTGTGTCTCTAAGACAATGAAATCTACTGGGTAAATGAATTCTCCTACCTGTATGAGAACGTCATTGATTTCTCCCTTAGGAACTTTGATAGAGCGGTCAGCCAACTGAATAGTAACTTGGGTCGGATTGAGTTCACCTAATCCAAGTTGTTGATACACGGAGAAAGGGAGCAAATTGATGCTGTCTCCTAAATCGAGGAGTGCTCGATTGATTTCGGCTCGACCTATGGTGCAAGAAATGGTGGGGCAACCTGGGTCCTTATACTTGATAGGGATTTGGTTGGACAGTAGCTCACTAATGTTAGTGGCTAGAAAAACCTTCTTAGGCACATTAGTCTTTCTTTTCTTGGTGCACATGTCCTTAATGAATTTGGCATAACTAGGGACCTGTTGGATTGCATCAAGAAGTGGAATGTTGAGCCTAACTTGATTGAACACCTCTAATAATTTCTCCATGTGTGCATTGTTGTTGCTTCTAAGCCTATTTGGAAATGGAGCTATAGGCTGGTGCAACTGATCTGCTGACTTTTCAGCTTCAGTTTCCTTGGGACTGGATGGAGAAGGAGTGAAGCTAGATGGAATGGAAGTGGAGCTAGATGGAATGGATGGCTGAGATGGATCCGATGGCATAGATACTTGATTATCAACTTGTTTCCCAGATCTGAGTGTATGAACCATGTGACACTGATTTGGGTCTTGAGCCTCATTGGCTGGCCTAGGATTCCTAGGATTTGGCAATGGTTGACTCGGTAGGGTACCCCTCTGTCTCTCTTACTGGTTCAATTGGAGCTCTATCCTACTTAGGACTTGAGCCAGCGTGTCTTGGCTTTTGACTAGGGTATCCACCTTTCTTTCCAAATTTGAAAGTCTTGTCTCCATTTGTGAATTTTGGAAAGACGGTGGAGGATTTTGACTAGGGAAATTTTGTTGATAAGGCGGATTTTGGAAGTTGTTGGAGAATTTGGGCCTCACTTGATCATTGTTGCTTGGGCCCCATGAAAAATTGGGATGGTTTCTCCAACCGGGATTGTAGGTGGGTGCATAAGGATTGTTGGCGGGCCTTGTGAAGGCCGCACTCATATGTTCGGGCAAGCTTTGATGCGCGATGAAAACAGGACATTCCTCGAACACATGGTTCATATCTTGACAATAAGTACAGCCTGCCGAAGATGTTGGGCTGACTTGGTTCACAGAGACTGGCTCTTTCGTTTCAAGAGCCTCTAGTCTACGCATAACAGCAGCTAACTTAGCATCGGTTGCTACGTTGGCCTCAATGGAATGGATACCTCCTTTAGAAGACGTAGGGTCATTAGTCCTAGATTTTTCAGGAGTAGGGTCCCATTGGATGGATTTTTCAGCTAATTCCTCAAACAATGTCCATCCTTCATCTTCATTCTTTTGCAGAAATCCTCCTTGACACATGGATTCTAACAGTGTTTTAGTAGAATAATCTAATCCATCATAGAGAACTTGGCAAAGTCGCCATTTCTCTATCCCATGGTGAGGACATTGGGCAAGGAGATCCTTAAAACGCTCGAAGTATTTCCAAAAAGGTTCATTGGCTGTTTGCTTAAACTGAAGGATATTCTTCCTAATCAGTGCAGTCTTGTGAACGGGATAAAATTTCTTTAAGAAGGCCTTAATGAAATTATCCCAAGAAGATATTGAACCGGCCTCTAGACTGTAGAGCCATTTCTTTGCTAAATCCTTCAAAGCAAAGGGGATAAACCTAAGTTTGATAGCATCGTCTCCTAACTTAGGTATATTCATCATTTGACATACTTCTTCAAATTCCCTTATGAAAAAGTATGCATCCTCAGATTCAAGTCCATGAAATTTGGGAAGAGTGTTGATGTATTGTGGCTTGAGTTCATATGGGTCAACACTTTCGATAGTGAGCTGGATGCAAGAAGGAAGAGAGGTTCTAATAGGATAGAACCTATCTTGGAGTGACTGTGGTTGTGCCATGTGTGAGTCGGGCTTGAGCTCGGGTGGTGAACTAGTTCTAGTTAGCCTGGATGTAAGTGGGTCTCTCAACCAAGCGGTCATGCACAATCAGCAAACAAGTTCACCCAATCAATCAAAAAAAGAAAAACAATCAAAAATCCTAATCTAGGGTAAGCCTTGACCTAGACGACTCCTAACTTTAGACTGTCCTTAGGAGGTCTACTGTCGACGTTAACCACAAGCTAATCGGCCAGGTAGGTGGCAAGACCGGTGGGAGGTTTTCCGTCAGAGACGTTCCTTAATTAAATAACCACCGTTCTTCGGGCTTTCGGCCCTCAATCCCCTGCCTAGACACCGATTTGACAAGAGTTAATTTCGAACAATTTTCCTCCTTCGGTCAATCTCCTATTGAGTCCGAGTTAACCTAGGGCCAACGTCTAGTCAAATTTTACTTAAGGTTAGGGTTGTGAGTGTGACGGATATGATTTGTGGGCCAAGGAAGGGTGATGAAATCCCCACCTTATCTTGCTTATGGGTTATGCCCTTAAGATGAATTAGTGTACGTGTAAAGCGGTAGAAAAGTAATCACTCAAGAAAGCAGTAAACAACCAAGAGTGTTTCCTAATCTATATGCTATGCAAACATACCTTGTCGCCAGCACTCTTCAACAGAATTAAAAAAATGTAAATAGACACGTGCCCTAAATGCAAGAGTCTAAAATTTTTTTTTTTATTTTCAACAAATGGGTTAATGTTATTAATTAGCAGTTGCAGAGTGATCACAGAGAAATAATATCACAGCAGAAAATAGAATTTTGCACTGCAGAGCAACCTGCAGAAAAATGTATCAGTAGTCCACTACAATTGCCGCGGATTCGCGGTTTTTGCCGCGTTTCTGCGGCAAATTTGTAGGCCCAGGTGCTCTGCCTTCGAGGGCAGAGGCACTGGATAGCTATATGTGCTTTCTACTGCTCTGTTTTTGTTTCCTGTTCTCTGTACCTGCAACAGAAAAGAAAGAATGATTAGAACGAGGAAATCGTGCCGTTCCTTCCCCGGCAACGGCGCCAAAATTTAATTGAGATTTTATAGATTGAAATAAAGTTCAGAATTCTTAGTCTCAATGCGAATCCGCTGTAGCAAGGGCTCAAGCGGGTCGTGATCCTAAGGGAAGGATGCGATGCAAGCTTTTCGACTCGATTCCTCTGTGTCTTCAAAAATAGGAGAGAAGAGATTAGATCTTGATATGTATGATGTAAAAGATGTGGTTTTGCTGATTTTCTACCACAACCTTATTGCAAATTAAAGAGCTTGGTCTTCATCTTAAGATTGATATGATTCACCCTAGGTTATTACAAATATATCAAGCAAGAAAATTAATACACGATTCTAACTAAGTTGCATTATTCAAAAACCAACTATGGTTCATCCTAACATCTAGGTACAGCCTAATAGAAGACTAATCTCAAATTTATGCTGTCCTAGTTCTTAAGTTTGAAGTCATGAAAAGTTCTTTTAACATGCAACCTAGATTAAGAATTTTAAGTATTTTTTAATCTTCTAGACTTAGTTGCCTTTAAACCTAGGGTTTCTAGAGATGTTCATTAATCAGATCAAGTTTTAATTGCTCTAGGGTTGCTTTAAGAATCTCAACAAACCACTAAGAGGATTAGTTCTTCATCATTATTTTTTTTTCTTTTCAAATTATTTATATATATATTTTATTTTTTTATTTAATGAGAAAGATTGCAAAATAAGAAAAAGAAAGCAAGAAGAGATCACAGATTGAAAATCAAAGAGATCACAAAAAGAAATAAAATTTGCAGAAATTAAAAGAGAACAAAAGAGTGACCTTTATTTCAGATGAATCTCCGGTTACACAATCGTCTCCTTCTTCTCCACAACGAGCATGAAATAAAATTATAACTTTAAATAAAAGTGGCTAAAGAAAACCCTAATCGTCTCTGCATGCCCTGTACGTTGCACTTTGCAGGGATATTTATAGTGCAGAAGAAGATAGAGTCCCGGATGAAGTTGTAGACGAAGTCTGGTAGTCAGACTCATCCACTTTGCCGCGCCTTGCCGAGCGTCCGCGGCACTTTTGTGGCTTCTGGCCGCGCGCTTTGGCGCGTGGCCTCTCCTGGTCTGTCCATGTGGGCACCTGCTTCTAGAAGTTGTATCCTGGCCTTTTAATCTGGAGTTTCGAGATAACTTAGTAATCAAGTTACCCTTAAACCAGATTTCTTCAAATCTTCCTCCCACGAATTTTCCTTCTTATCTAGGGTTTTCATCCTCATCCTGCAGGTGTTTAGGGTTGGATAAAATTCTATCCTTCCCTTACCTCTGATATTTGCAACTTTTAGCCCTTGTATTTGCATTTTGACTTCTTGTAATTGCACTTTTGCACCTGGGCTTCAAACATGGGCTTGGATCTGGGCTTTTGGGCTCTTTAAGCTTTATTTATTATTAAAATAATAATTCGAGGCCTGCACACATTAAATAACAAAATATTAGTAAATGTGCATTATAAATGTGCGAATGTGATGGTAAATATGATGACAATTATGCAATTTTTCACTACTATCACCTGGCGCTGAACCAGGTCGTACCACTAGGTACTCAGTAACAGTAACAGTAATCTCACTGTGAAAACTGTGAAACAATAACGGTACTGATGGGATGTCAGTCATCCCACAGGAACCCTACTGTGGAACCCTCAGTCGGCTGCGCAGCCTGTATTCTAGGTCCACCCAAAATACAGACGCTGTCTCCTCCATCAATTTTTCCAATCCTAGTGTAAGTTGTCCATTTACATTATTAATTAATTCAGTTAAGAAAATCAATATCCATGTTACTTATAATGCTGGGATGATGCAGTGATAGTAACGGTACAGTATAACGGTCAACAGTAATCGTATACACGGAGAATAATATCAGTAACAGTGAATGATAACAGTAACCGTGTATACAATGAATAATAGGACTGTACAGGGTGTTATGGTCAAACAATCCTTTCCCAGTAACTTTCAGTAACATGAATTTAAACAGTGACAGTCATGTACCTCTAGTCAATATACAATCTCATATTAAACTGATCAAGATCACATCCACTGATATTATATCTGTAACTGATCCATCAACCCATAGTCTCAATATAATCACTGTGAATATCAAACATCAATCCATATCTAAGTACTCTGGTACAGTAAACCACCGTCTCAGTGATCATAATTTGTTCTCTCACCTTATCAATCAATTATGAATATCTAAGTCACCAAAAGTTGAGATCAAACAATATCTGTTATCAAACTCTGAATATATATATTAACACCGATATCAATAAAATCACACTCATAATAACCTAACCTCTGTAACTGAATAACTGTAGTCAAGAACTAATCATGAAATACTGAATATATCCTCGAGATCAACAACGTATACCGAGTTCATAAATAAAATGGAATATCCTCAAAATCGGACTTATCAATCATAATTAAGATCATAACTAAAGAGTATAACATTCTTGATCAACATGACATCTTAATCATCTCTATATCTAGTATCCAACATTGATAAGATCATCGATGCTCAATCAATATCATCAGGGTAAATCTGAAATCCTTGTTTCAACAATCCAAAACCAGAGTGACACATCCTTGATCAATATGAAATCTAGATCGTTTAAATATCAATTGTGAATCCACCGAAAAGAACACCAAGTTCAGGCTCTCATTTTAACTACGCATACACAATCTAAGCATCAACGTAAGATCACATCTAATATGACCTTAAATACCCGAATAAATTCTTAACTGAATTACCACCGAATAAGGAATATCAAGTATGATAATTGTTCAGATAAAATATAGATCTTAAACCGCAATCACGAACTCATCCAACATAAGATCAATCTACTATACAGTCCAAGCTCCTATACAATTAGTCCCAGTCCGAAACGGTAATCATCTATTCATGAAATGATATAACTCTAATATCTCAAAGTCCAGCTACCAGATCCAATATACATCTGATGCTCAAATATGAACGAATCCAACCAATCAATAGATCGAGTCGAGTTACAGTCTAAGATGTATCAATACAAGGTCTAAGCCAACAACAACAATATACCAACACATGGAATGATACTGATACAAGCCATAGCAACTACACAAATAAGGTGAACAATCAATAATGTCTCGTGAAGTGATACATCATGTCAAACTGGTAAAATATTATATAAAGTTACATGAAATAATACGAATAAAACACAATAACGGTAAAGAAGAAAATGACATAAGAACAAACACTCACATGAAATGACGCGGTTTTGGAACCGAATCGCCGTTTGGTCTTCACTGCATGTACTGGTACGGATCTCCAGATCATCTTATAGGGCGGTCTTCAAATCGTCTATGCATCGGGTTCACAACGAGCATTAGTCCGGATCGGGTCTGGGTCTCCGGTAGCTGGGTTCAGATCTCACCGAACGGGTCCGAAATACTACAACACGTAAGCGAACATATAAATAAATATAAATATACACTTAACACACTCCCAAGCACACTGACACATATGTGTAACACCCACATACATACGTATACAAGTATAAACATACTTATGCTAGTATATATACATACCTATATGTACATGCACACACTTACATACACATACCCATGCAAACACAACAGCCCGCGTATTTGCCTATGCACACACTAACACCTCCATTAATACATACATATGTATATATGCTTAAATATTTAACAGCTATGGATGTACATTAAAACACCCAAACATACACGTAATTATAACAACACCTATACACATAAAATGAAGGAGAGGGGAAGACTCACGGCATGGGGGATGCTCGGGGCGATCTCCGACGATGGTGGATCTCATGGACAATGCCAGTGACTCGACAGAGGCCGCGGGGGTGTCTTGCTCCACTCTGACGGCATTACGGAAAGGAGAATTGATGAGAGGAGGGCTCGGCAGTGGTTGAAGGGGCTGCTGTCGAGGGTCTGCAGTAAGGGATTGCTGTGCTTCAGGCTATTGGCGCACATGGGGAAAGTGAAGAGGTGTTGGCCTTGGCTGCCAAGGGAAGGTGCGACATGGAGTTGGGAACTCAGCCATGGAGGTGTGGTGGTGCGCCGTGGGCCTGGGTTCGGTCAGTCCTGGCTGTGCTCTGGGCTTGCGGCTGATCAAAGCGGGTAAGGCTCGGTAGGGAGGAGTAGGGACAAGGGCTATGCATGGGCTTACGGAGGGTTGTAGGGCTGTTGCGTCGAGGGCTGCTCATGGCCAAGAAGTAGAGGGAAGAACTGTGCTCGGCCTAGGGCAGATCCAAGGGAGGGAGTATGCGTGATGGTGAAGGAGAGGTGCAATGGGGCGGCTGTGGCTGCTAGAATGGGGGTTTGGGTGGTGATGTGGTGATTGATAAGAGTGTGCACGATGGCCAACGGTGCGCGGGTGATGCCCCGGGGAGGAGGGAAACTCCGGCTATCAGAGGGGGTTGGGTTCAGCCATTGTTGCAAGGGGATCGGCCTGGTGCTGGTGGGTGGCACACAACAGGCCAACCATGGGGGAAATCTCATGGTGAAAGGCTAGGAGATGGTCCGGGTTCTTGCGGGTACTCGGGGAGACCGGGGGAGATGGCCACGGCTGCACAGGGTGCTCTCGAGGTGGCTCGCCACTCCGGCTTGAGGTGGGAGATGCCACGGCAAGGTCGAGAGGGTGATGGCCGTGGAAGGGACTGGATTCAGAGGCCAAACTCTCGCCGTAAGGAGGAGTATGGGGTGACTCAGCATGGGTGTGTACGGGCCAATGACGGCGGCAGTGGGGAGATGAAGGTGGAGATTTAGTTTAGAATTAGATTTGATAGTTAAGATTAGATTAGGATTTGATTTGGATTTGGTTGTTAGGATTTAGGATTATGGGTTAACAGGTTTCTGATCATGGGGATTGGGTTGGTGGGTTTGAGCTATATGGGCTTAAGATAATGGGTTGGGGGAAAATGGAAAAAAGAAATAAGAAGAAAATAAGAGATGGGCTTGATTAGCATAGGGTATGAGTTGGGCTTGGTCATCATATTATACAAACACATTTATAAATAATAATGAAAGAAAAAATCAGAAGAACCAAATAAATACTTAGACAATTAAAATACAGTATTATTAGATAGGGGATATTACATTCTACCTATCTTATAAAAATTTCGTCACCAAAATTTCGAATGATAAAAGAATTCAAAATTAAAGGAGAAGACAAACAAGCTTCATATTGCTTCTTTGTACATCATAAATCTACCATGCTTCCGCTACGCACTCTGATCTCTACTATCAGCTTCAACAAGGAGTAACCAATCTCAAGAGACAAGATCAAAAATAATAGAATTGACAAGGAGAATATGAATCAAGATGAAACTAAGATCACTCTAGAAAAAGAGATGCGATCAGAGATATCGAAAGATCAAAGAGATGGATTTTTTTTAAACGGAGGACAGTCAATTTCAAGTGGAGTCAATATCATCGTATGGATAGTATATGCATATTGCAGTGGAATTATAGCTCGTTCAAGTTATCAGTAAGAATCAAGTCTGTTTTATGTCGAACTTGGCTCTGATACTAAGAAATCCTGTCACACCCTGCTTCCCAAAATACGTGAAAATGGAGTCGCGACGAGAGTCGGCGACGTACATACGCAAGAAAAATACCTCACGTATACGCGTTAAGCCTAAAGTGACCTAAACAAGCTATAAATCTAAACCATAAAATTAACGATCACTGCAGTAATACATATAATGACTACACATGACCTCAGATAAAAAGGATGGAATAGAAGCTAAGTGTGATACACAGGAATCAAGAAATAATAGTAGAAATAAAGAAAGACAAGAATACTAGAATCAAAAAGAGAAAAGCTCCAACTCCTCGCGAAGCGTACGATCACACGAACACCTAAACAATATAAGAAGATGTCTAATACCTTGGACACGTGAATCCAGGATTGTCAGAAGCGACCTAATGAGTGTGTGTGTAAAGAGAAAGGTGCTCGTGCATAACAACAACATAAGCAATGAAAACATGATAACTGAAATGAAGGATAATACGATAATCAATGCCAAGAACAAGATATGAACGATATATAACTGATCTTATGACAAAAGGAAACAACTAATGTCAAAATGTGTAACCCAGCATATGTCACTAGTCTGGTATACAAATCTGGTCATGTGTACAATCATATGTCCAACCTAGATATATATACATACAGTCGGTGATCACGGTAAGTCACAATGTGTTAACAGTTCATTATCATTTATTATGTCAGTGAACACCAATTGCCACCTGTAATAGACGCATCCCATACTACGCCTACTACACGTGTCAATCAGGGTCCTAAGTTATTGAAACTGATTGGTTGGAGACATTATCCATGCTTTAGGTGGGTCCCGTACATACCGGGACCACGACCTCAGTTTCCTGGCGCTCAACCAGGCCGTACCGCTAGGTACTCAGTAACAGTAACAGTGATCTCACTGTGAAAACAGTGAAACAATAACAGTATAGATGGGATGTCAGTCATCCCCCAGGAACCCTGTAGTGGAACCCTCAGTCGGCTGCGCAACCTGTATCCTAGATCTACCCAAAATACAGACGCTGTCTCCTCCATCAATTTCTCCAACCCAGTGTAAGTTGTCCATTTATATTATTAATTAATTCAGTTAAGAAAATCAATATCCATGTTACTTATAATGCTTGGATGATGTAGTGACAGTAACGGTACAGTAAAACAGTCAACAGTAATCGTATACAAGGTAAACAATACCAGTAACAGTGAACGGTAACAATAACCGTGTATACAATGAACAATAGGACTGTACAGGGTGTTACGGTCAAGCAGTTCTTTCCTAGTAACTTTCAGTAACATGAATTTAAACAGTAACAGTCATGTACCTCTAGTCAATATACAATCTCATATTAAACTGATCAAGATCACATCCACTGATATTATATCTGTAACTGATCCATCAACCCATAGTCTCAATATAATCACGGTGAATATCAAACATCAATCCCTATCAAAGTAATCCGGTACAGTAAACCACCATCTCAATAATCATAATTAGTTCTCGCACCTTATCAATCAATTATGAATCTCTAAGTCACCAATTGTTGAGGTCGAACAATATCTGTTATCAAAATCTGAATATATATATATATTAACACCGATATCAATAAAATCATACTCATAATAACCTAACCTCTGTAACCGAATAACTGCAGTCAAGAACAAATCATGAAATACTGAATATATCCTCGAGTTCAACAATGAATACTGAGTTCACAAAAAAAAAAAAAAATGGAATATCCTCAAAATTGGACTTATCAATCATAATTAAGATCATAACTAAAGAGTATAAAATTCTTGATCAACATGACATCTCAATCATCTCTATATCTAGTATCCAACATCGATAAGATCATCAATGCTCAATATATATCATTAGGATAAATCCGAAGTACTTGTTTCAACAATCTAAAACCACAGTGCTGAAAGTACACCTAGAGGGGGGTGAATAGTTGTACGGCTAATCTAATGAACAATAATGAGGAATTAAAAACTTAATGCAACACACTTAGTGTAACCAACGAGTGTAGCCGAATTCGCGGTGAAGGGCTCTAGATTGACTCCTCAGAATTCCTCTAAATAAGAGTTGAGGTGCTATGTAAAGCTCTCGTGGTTAAACACAAGTATAGGCACACACAAACAACACAAGCATGCTTATGATATGACAGTATAAATCAATGCACAAATGTAAGAGAGAGAGTTAGAGAAAGTGGATCAAACGCAAACAACAAGATATGTTTCGAGGTTCGAGCACACAACTCTACGTCCCCGCCTTCACACAGAAGGATTTTCACTAACTCGTCAACACAGGACTTCCTACATAGGGAACCTCCACTGAGGATTTGGGTAAATACAACCGGGAGTACACAACTCCTCTCTCCAACAAATACAACCTCTACACTTAGAGGCAAGACATTAAGCCTACACAATATCAACCTCACAAATAAGGGATAGGCACAAAGCCACTCAAACAATATTCAATCACCTCACACTTGAGGGATTCTAACACAATCTCCACCTCTCACTAGAGGGAGCCAAATACCACTTTCACTATCACCTCACACTTGAGGAATAACAACTCAATCACCTCTCACTAGAGGGATATCACAATCAATGGAAGGTTTACAACTTGGTGGTCTATCTCAACCACAAGCCAACTTCTTTCTCACAAAATAAGGATCCTATAGATAGGATAGATAGATAGCTCAAGTGTGAGAAAATCAAGGTGTTTGGAAATCAAACAACAAAGAAAAATACTTGGGAAACAACTTGGATTTGATAGAAATGAAGAACAAAACAAATATCCTAAATCTCTATTTTTTTGATTTTTCCAACCCTAAAAAAACAAATAAATATGAATCCTTTTGCTTAAAAACTCTTTTGAAAACTTGTATTAAAACACTTGTAAAGATGAAAATTTTCTCTCTTAAAATTCTAGTTAAAAAATCAACTCAAATGGGGTATTTATAACCCATTTGAAAATCTGCCCGTTGGCAGCTGAAAAGGGCTAGTTTGCCCTTCCGGTCGACCGGCCGGTCGACCGGCCAACGGTCAAAAATTTGACCGTTGAGCCCAGCAGTTGACCGCCCGGTCGACCGTGCCCAGAACCAGAGAGCAACGGCTCTCTGGCCGGTCGACCGCCCGGTCGACCGAGCTGGATACACAGAGCAGAGCTCTCTGGCCAGTCGACCGCCCGGTCGACCGGAGGCATTTCCAGAGAGCAGAGCTCTCTGGCGGTCGACCGACCCGGTCGACCGGCCTCCCCAGCAAGGCTGCATGCACATTTTGTGCACGTCGGTCAACCGGCCCGGTCGACTGCTCACTGCTACGGTCGACCGGCCCGGTCGACCGGCAAGCAGCCAGCCTGACAGATTTTGGGACTAAAAATCTTAGGTTTTTATCTTTTAAAAAATCCCATAAAAACACATAAATTTCACAAAAATTAGTTCATGTTATATCTTTGAAATACAAACATGTTTGAGTAAAAATCAAATCATGTTACAAACATTTTGAACCATTTTTGTGACTTGAAAAATTTGCCTTAAACCAAATTCTGTATTTTCCAAAACTTGGATTTTTTAAATGGAAATCCGATTTTTCAAAACACATGTAAATACAAAAATATGATATTCAAACAACTTTGAAGCATATAGTATATGGATAGAATCCAATATACATGAAAGGTATTATATCCATGTTTTTGACATTAAATCCAAAAATAAGTTTTGTCTAAATACAAAACTCCAAACACATAAATAGTATATCAAAATAAGCTTTTCTAAGTATATGAAACATAGATGTATATAGATCAAATCTAATATACATTAAACTATGTAAACTTGTTTTGATTCTATCTATTCATGAAAACCACGATCGGTTAAACCGAAAACCAAAACCAATAAACATGAAACTTAAAACAACTGTGTGTGTTGTGAACTTGAGCATATTACACTATCTAATCTTCACAATGGATCTAAACTAAATCTTAAACTAAACAAATCGAAGTCTTCTTGTAGAACGCCGTCTCCAAGTAGACTCGATCCAAACGCGATTAAACGAGTTTGACTCCAACCGAGTGTTAGATATGAACTTGACGTTCGAGCTCTTGAATCACCATGTGAAAGCTCCAAAACACCTTTGTTGAAGCTAATCACCTACTAATATCTTGATTAAATATCTGAAACTAAATTTCACAAGATTATTAGTAAACTATAACTACATGAGTTAATTATCATCAAAACTAGAGTGGAAGGCTTCTGGGCCAACAATCTCCCCCTTTTTGATGATGACAAAACTCATGAAATTATATATGCATGGATTAAAGTTAAGCTTCATAGAAGCTCCCTCTTAACTCATGCATAGCAATAAACAAAAAGATATGCAATGAATGTTAAACATGAATATGCATAAACATGCATAAAACAATGAAATAAACATGCTCTTGATACTAAATTTTAAATAAACATGTTCTTAAATAATTGCTCTAGATACCAATAAAAATTTCAATAAAATCTCTTGATACCAACAAAACAAAACAAAACAACAAAATATGTTCTTGATACCAATAATATTTAACAATAATATCCATGCTCTTGATACCAATATCTCTTGATACCAATATCAAACCAATATCAACAAAACATAAAACAAATATTTTTAATATAAACTTAAATAAACATGTATATATACTTAAATACTTCTCCCCCTTTTTGTCAATCATTAACAAAGGGGTTAAAGAAAAAAATGTTCTCCCCCTTTTGTCAGAAACAAAAATCAACAAAGGGGTACAAATAAAAGATATCAATTGAAAGATATATCAATTTAGCATGAAGGTATACAAAGAAACATCATGATACCAATAATATTTACGAATTGAAAATAAACAAAACATATAGGTAATCTTGATACCAAATAATGAATAATATCAATTTAATATTTTTTATACCGATATTGACAATGAAACATATACCAATTGAAAATATTTTTCATTAGGAGCGTATAATACCAAAAAAATCAATATCATTTTTTAATCATTTTTCAACATAAAGTGTGGGAGTAAGATACCAAATGTAAACAAAACCAATTATACCAATTGAAAGGTTAAATATGAATTTTCTCCCCCTTTATGAAATACCAAACAAAATGATGCATAAGCTTGTATAAGATACCAATTAAAATAATTGTCATTAAGGACTAAATCAAGCTTAGCATAACCAAATTTGTGCTCAAAGATATAAAGATATAGTAAGCACAATCAAAACATAAATACATATATATGTACGAAAAATTGAATACCAATTGAAATTGATACTATTTGAAGTTTAAGCATACATATATAAAAACATATATGAGTATACAAAAAGAATGTCAATAGTGATACCAATTGAAAAGATACAGTGATATCAATTGAAACTATAATGAGAATCAAGTGCATAACTCATACTCCCTACCACCCATTTCATGCACATATTTTAAATAGATTTTAGATAATGAGCATACAAGGCATGGTCACCCAACCAACCGCCCTTGGATGGGTAGGGTTTTCAAAAATAAGTTTGAAAATAAGTTTAGCATATTTGAAAACTCTTACCAAAATGAAGAATACGAACTAGTTTTATGAAAAACTTGAAAATTAATACGAAATCCTTCAAGTAAGGGATAAAATAAGAATATATTTCATGAAAAACATGTAAGTTACATGATGATCAACACTCAAAATCTATAAGGCACATATCATACTCATGAAAATAAAATCATGAGAAAACATTAAGTAAAGTGAGTGTATACGAGTTATGTGAAACACATCATCATGAAAATAGGCAATTTGGCTCAATATGAAATTCCTTAAAACATGAAAAACAAGAAAATCTAATTTTCATCAAAACTAGAATTCTTCAAGGTATATGTATGTTTTATACAAACTAGAGTACACATACACATCCAAACATGAAAAAGTCCACAAAAGTATATGCTTGAAGGCAAGTGGCTCAAGGATGTATATGTATAACTAATAGTTTAGACAAAATAGATATATACATGAAGTTTAATAAAAACATGAAAATCATGCACAAAAATATGGAATACAAGTCAAAATGTATGAATCATCAAAACTAGATTGTACTAGTACATCTAATGGGTACAAATGAGCATTTAAGCACAAACATATAATAATCTATTTGTGGCTCACTAGTTGTACAAGTATATATCTAAGTTTTAATGAAAACTAACATCTAAACATGTAATCAAAACATGAAGCATAGAAATCAAAACAAAACTTATATGATCATTATGGCAAATCCACATGCATTAGATCTATGATATACACAATAGCTAAACTAAAGTGAGAACACTAAATATAAATCCATATAAACATGGGTGTCTCAAATACTAATCATGCATATCACAAGTCTAATAATCATGACATTTAACATACTAATCATGAAACAAGACATGCTAAAATCAATGATATGAAAAGCATGTAAACACAAATGAGGAGTTAGAGATCGTTACCAAAACCAATAGGGCACATCTCCATATCTCCAAACCATGGTGGTCCTCCCACCAAACTCCCCTTGAAAGTGATGCATCCAAATTGTCCTCTTTAAGCTCGGAACGCATCCACCTCAAGGCACCATCACTCTCACGTCATGTGAGAGCCCACACCTACATCAATTAAAATAGGAGTAGTTTTGGTACCCATACTCTTTTGGGTCCATGGGGGTTAGCTCCTTTCCTAACCCAAACAAATCAATTTGCTAAATTTTCATCATGTACTCTATCATCACAAAACTTAGCAAGGTGGCCCTTACGTCCACAGTGTGTACATGTGTACACATGAGCATACATTGTGTGATGAGTGTGAACGTGAGGAGCATGTGTATGCCGTGGTTTATGTGCATGCATAGATGGAACTTGTTTCTTTTGAAATATAGATTCCAAACGTGTGTGGTTCATGACACATTGGCTCAAAGTGGAGCCCAAACAATCAACACTCTTCTTAAGCATACAAATATCATGTTCAATTATGGAAGAAGAGGTGCATGCAATAGGTATGTTAGAATGTGAAGCTACACTAGCATGGCAAACATGAGAATCTAAATCATTTTTCAAATAAATGTTTTTCTTGGAAATTAAATCCAAATCCTTTGAAATAGAAATAATTTTGTTTTTCAAAGAATTATTTTATTTAAAACAAAAACAAGTTTTCAAGTTAGAGACTCATTTTTCTTCAAAACTTTTTCACAATCATTTTTTTTTTCAAAATTTCATTTTCTTTTAGAGCAAGGTCAAGTTTGGATTTCAATGAATCCCTTTCATTAGAAATCTCCACTTTCTCTTGCAAAGCCAACTCAAGTTTTGAAACTAAATCTTTATTTTCTTTGTTAAGTCCAAAACTTTTCTTTTTCAGAGCTTTATATTTTTCAAGGAGGTTCTCACAAACAATAGATAGTTCTTCATTCAATGCATCGGCATCAATATATTCATCACAAGAAGAACTAGCAATATCTAGTTGAGTATCCGAATGTACCTCAAGGGAGTCATTCCCTTGGACCATGTAACATCGTTGTTCGGATTCATCCTCACTAGATTCCTTCTCTATTATGTTGGGCGTTTGAAGCTTGGAGGAGGTCAAAGTGTTCCACATTGCAAAAGCGAAATCATAATGAGAAACCATAGAAAGATAATCTTTGTTAAGCGTGCCTCTAAGTGCCGTTAGGGTTTGTGCATTGGCCTCTATATGCTTGCTATTATCAAGATAGGATTTCATGGTAGCGGCAAGGAAAACATGCAAGCCTAGGGTTTTTAGGTACATGAACATCCTAGCCTTCCAAACAACAATGTTGGAAGTATCAAACATAGGTGGGGTCATGAAGTTCATGAGTGTGTGTAAACAATATAAGTGTGCAAATGCAAATCTAGATTAGCAACTAAGATCACACTCCTAGGTGGTTAAACCTAAATATCAGGAGCGTAGGCTCTGATACTAATTGAAAGTACACCTAGAGGGGGGTGAATAGGTGTACGGCTAATCTAATGAACAATAATACGAAATTAAAAACTTAATGCAACACACTTAGTGTAACCAACGAGTGTAGCCGAATTCACCGTGAAGGGCTCTGGACTAACTCCTGTGAATTCCTCTAAATATGAGTTGAGGTGCTATGTAAAGCTCTCGTGGTTAAACACAAGTATGGCACACACAAACAACACAAGCATGCATATGATATGACAATATGAATCACTGCACAAATATAAGAGAGAGAGAGAGTTAGAGAAAGTGGATCAAACGTAAACAACAAGATATGTTTCGAGATTTGAGCACACAGCTCTACGTCCCCGCCTTCACACAGAAGGATTTTCACTAACTCGTCCACACAGGACTTCCCACACAGGGAACCTCTATTGAGGATTTGGGTAAATACAACCGGGAGTACACAACTCCTCTCTCCAACCAATACAACCTCTACACTTAGAGGCAAGGCACTAAGCCTACACAATATCAAACCTCAGAAATGAGGGATAGGCACAAAGCCACTCAAATAACAATCAATCACCTCACACTTGAGGGAGCCAAATACCACTTCCACTATCACCTCACACTTGAGGGATAACAACTCAATCACCTCTCACTAGAGGGATATCACAATCAATGGAAGGTTTACAACTTGGTGGTCTATCTCAACCACAAACCAACTTCTTTCTCACAAAACAAGGATCCTATAGATAGGATAGATAGATAGCTCAAGTGTGAGAAAATCAAGGTGTTTGGAAATCAAATAACAAAGAAAAATACTTGGGAAACAACTTGGATTTGATAGAAATGAAGAACAAAACAAATATCCCAAATCTCTATTTTCTTTGATTTTTCCAACCCTTGAAAAAAACAAATAAATATGAATCCTTTTGGCTTAAAAACTCTTTTGAAAACTTGTATTAAAACACTTGTAAAGATGAAAATTTTCTCTCTTAAAATTCTTGTTAAAAAATCAACTCAAATGGGGTATTTATAACCCATTTGAAAATCTGCCCGTTGGCAGCTGAAAAGGGCCAGTTTGCCCTTCCGATCGACTGGCTGGTCGACCGGCCAACGGTCAAAAATTTGACCGTTGAGCCCAGCGGTCGACCGCCCAGTCGACCGTGCCCAGAACCAGAGAGAAACGGCTCTCTGGCTGGTCGACCGCCCGGTCGACCGAGTTGGATACAGAGAGCAGAGCTCTCTGTTCGGTCGACCGCCCGGTCGACCGGAGGCATTTTCAGAGAGCAGAGCTCTCTGGCGGTCGACCGACTTGGTTGACCGGCCTCCCCAGTAAGGCTGTATGCACGTTCTGTGCACGTCGGTCGACCGGCCCGGTCGACTGCTCACTGCTACGGTCGACCGGCAAGCAGCCAGCCTGATAGATTTTGGACTAAAAATCTTAGGTCTTATCTTTTATAAAATCTCATAAAAACACATAAATTTCATAAAAATTAGTTCATGTTATATCTTTGAAATACAAACATGTTTGAGTAAAAATCAAATCATGTTACAAACATTTTGAACCATTTTTGTGATTTGGAAAATTTGCCTTAAATCAAATTCTGTATTTTCCAAAACTTGAATTTTTGAAATGGAAATCCGATTTTTCAAAACACATGTAAATACAAAAACATGATATTTAAATAACTTTGAAGCATATAGTATATGGATAGAATCCAATATACATGAAAGGTATTATATCTATGTTTTTGACATTAAATCCAAAAATAAGTTTTGTCTAAATACAAAACTCCAAACACATGAATAGTATATCAAAATAAGTTTTTCTAAGTATATGAAGCATAGATGTATATAGATCAAATCTAATATACATTAAACCATATAAACTTGTTTTGATTCTATCTATTCATGAAAACTAAGATCGGTTAAACTGAAAACTAAAACCAATAAACATGAAACTTAAAACAAGTGTGTGTGTTGTGAACTTGAGCATATCACACTATCTAATCTTCACAATGGATCTAAACTAAATCTTAAACTAAACAAACCGAAGCCTTCTTGTAGAACGTCGTCTCTAAGTAGACTCTATCCAAACGCGATCCAACGAGCTTGACTCCAACCGAGTGCTAGATATGAAATTGACGTTCGAGCTCTTGAATCACCATGTGAAAGCTCCAAAATACCTTTGTTGAAGCTAATCACCTGCTAATATCTTGATTAAATATCTAAAACTAAATATCACAAGATTATTAGTAAACTATAACTACATGAGTTTAATCATCATCAAAACTAGAGTGGAAGGCCTTTGGGCCAACAAGTGCCACATCCTCAATCAATATGAAATCTAGATCTAGATCGTTTAAATATCAATCGTGAATCCACCGAAAAGAACACCAAGTTCAGGTCAACTCTCATTTTAACTACGACATACACAATCTAAGCATCAACGTAAGATCACATCTAATATGACCTCAAATACCTGAATAAATTCTTAACAGAATTACCCCTGAATAAGGAATATCAAGTATGATAATTGTTCAGATAAAATATAGATCTTAAACCGCAATCACGAACTCATCCAACATAAGATCAATCTACTATACAGTCCAAGCTCCTATACA
This sequence comes from Agave tequilana, assembly GCA_038442645.1. NCBI lineage: Eukaryota > Viridiplantae > Streptophyta > Magnoliopsida > Asparagales > Asparagaceae > Agave > Agave tequilana. Next base: position 60,500 of record JAVJIF010012372.1, read on the forward strand.
ATTAGTCCCACTCTGAAATGGTAATCATCTATTCATGAAATGATATAACTCTAATATCTCAAAGTCTAGCTACCAGATCCAATATACATCTGATGCTTAAATATGAACTAATCCATCCAATTAATAGATCGAGTCGAGTTACAGTCTAAGATGTATCAATACAAAGCCTAAGCCAACAACAACAATATACCAACACATGGAATGATACTGATACAAGCCCATATCAACTACAAAAATAAGGTGAACAATCAATAATGTCTCATGAAGTGATACAGCAAGTCAAACTGATAAATTATAATATAAACTTACATGAAATAATATGAATAAAATACAATAACGATAAAGAAGAAAATGGCATAAGAACAAACACTCACATGACATGACGCGGTTTTGGAATAGAATCGCCGTCTGGTCTTCACTGCATGTACTGGTACGGATCTCCAGATCATCTCATTGGGCGGTCTTCAAATGGCCTATGCATCGGGTTCACAACGAGCACGAGTCCGCATAGGGTTCGGGTCTCCGGTAGCTGGGTTCAAATCTCACCGAACGGGTCCGAAACACTACAACACGCAAGCAAACATACAAATAAATATTAATATACACTTAACACACTCTCAAGCACACCGACACATACGTGTACACCCACATACATACGTGTACAAGTATAAACATACTTATGCTAGTATATATACATACCTGTATGTACATGCACACACTTACATGCACATACCCATGCAAACACAACAGCCCACGTATTTGCCTATACACACACTAACACCTCCATTAATACATACATATGTATATATGCTTAAATATTTAACAGCCATGGATGTACATTAAAACACCCAAACATACACGTAATTGTAACAACACCTATACACATAAAATTAAGGAGAGGGGAAGACTCACGGCATGGGGGATGCTCGGGGCGACCTCCGACGACGGTGGATCTCGCGGACAACGCCGGTGACTCGACGGAGGCCGCGGGGGTGTCTTGCTCCACTCCGACGACATCGCGGAAAGGAGAATTGATGAGAGGAGGGCTCGGCAGTGGTTGAAGGGGCTGCTGTCGAGGGTCTGCAGTAAGGGATTGCTGTGCTTTTGCCTATTGGCGCACATGGGGAAAGTGAAGAGGTGTTGGCCTCGGCTGCCAAGGGAAGGTGCGGCATGGAGTTAGGAACTCGGCCATGGAGGTATGGTGGTACGCCGTGGGCCTGGGTTCGGCCAGTCCTGGCTGTGCTCTAGGCTTGCGGCTGATCAAAGAGGGTAAGACTCCGTAGGGAGGAGCAGGGACAAGGGCTATGCATGGGCTTGCGAAGGGTTGTAAGGCTGTTGCGCCGAGGGCTGCTCATGGACAAGAAGTAGAGGGAAGAACTATGCTCGGCCTAGGGCAGATCCAAGGGAGGGAGTATGCGTGATGGTGAAGGAGAGGTGCAATGGGGCTGTGGCTGCTAGAATGGAGGTTTGGGTGGTGATGTGGTGATTGATAAGAGTGTGCATGGTAGCCGACGGTGTGCGGGTGATGCCCCAGGGAGGAGGGAAACTCCGGCTGTCAGAGGGGGTTGGGTTCAGCCATTGTTGCAAGGGGATTGGCCTGGTGCTGGTGGGTGGCACACAACAGGCCAACCATGGGGGAAATCTCATGGTGAAAGGCTAGGAGATGGTCCGGGTTCTTGCGGGCACTCGGGGAGACCGGGGGAGATGGCCACGGCTGCATGGGGTGCTCTCGAGGTGGCTTGCCACTCGGCTTGAGGTGGGAGACGCCACGACAAGGTCGAGAGGGTGACGGCCGTGGAAGGGAGTGGATTCGGAGGCCAAACTCTCGCCGTGAGGAGGAGAAGGAGGAGGAGTATGGGATGACTCTACATGGATGTGTACGGGCCAATGACAGTGGTAGTGGGGAGATGAAGCTGGAGATTTAGTTTAGAATTAGATTTAATAGTTAAGGTTAGATTAGGATATAGAATTAGGTTGAGATTTGATTTGGATTTGGTTTTAGGATTTGAGATTATGGGTTAACGGGTTTCGGATCATGGGGATTATGTTGGTGGGGTTGAACTAGAGTAATGGATATGGGCTTAAGATAATGGGTTGGGGGAAAATGGAAAAAAGGAATAAGAAGAAAATGAGAGATGGGCTTGATTAGCATGGGCTATGAGTTGGGCATGGTCATCATATTATACAACACATTTATAAATAATAATGAAAGAAAAAAATCAGAGAAACCAAATAAATACTTAGATAATTAAAATACAGTATTATTAGATAGGGGATATTACTCAACTAGGGAATTCTGTTGGATGAAGAAGTAAATGAAAAGGAGAGAAAGGAAAATAAACAGTTAAAGGACCAGGATTTCTATTTTATGTAGGACTTCGATCGAACAGAAATTTATATAAAGGTTAATCTCTTTCTCTCCTAGATTTTCTATTTTATGCTTTTTCTTTCAATTTTTAGAATTTGAAAAAGTTCAAATTTTAAAGGAGTTTGCTTGTCTTATTGGGTTTAGAATTTTGTGTTGGTTTGGGTCCACACCCATGAGTGGATTCAAGTTGGTCTCTTATAACTTTGGGTTCAAGAGACATGCTCACTTGTTTAAGTTGATTAAGTTGGTTTAACCCACATGGGAGTTGGGTTGAGACTTAAGTCAAGTTGAACTTAAGTCAAATTCAAGAGAGAGAGAGACTATCATTCCATCATTACACATATTATTTCTTATCCTCAAAGGTGAAGTCTAGGAGTAACAGAATAAGAAAATGGGGAAGCAACTAGCGTTTCTCATCTAGCTTGATTTGTTACACACCATCTTGAAGATTGGCTCCTCCTATCTTGTTTGGACAATACTCTTGGAAGTGATTTTTGTAGTTTTGGGGCTAGTGAGGCCCGAGTTATGGCCGAATCACGTAAAATTCTTGGTGTTCTTGTTGTGCCTGTTACTAGGTCTTAATCCGCATTTTCAATCCATGTTACTCATATAAATCTTGTGTGAAGACTCTCTTTGTCTCCCCATCAAGTGCTAATAGAGCAAGGTGCCCACGAGATGTTTGTGGAATTGCTTGAAAGAGATTTTGAACTCTTTGGTGTTATGTAAAAGCAAGGTGTCCACAAAGTGTTTGTGGAATTGCTTCGAAGAGGTTCTTGGTCTCTTTTAGATTGTGTAAGAGATGGATAGTAGAACAAGCCGGATGATAAGCCTTAGTGGTAGCAATTGGATGATATGCAAACCAAGAATGGAAAATCTCCTTATTGTAAGGATCTTTATGCACCTTTGGAAGGTGATGAAGCTGAACCTAAAGACTAGTCCGTTGGAGAGTGGAAGAAGCTTGATTGCAAGGCCATTGGATTTATTCGGCAATGGTTGGATGATAATGTTTTTCATCATGTTTCCACGGATTCAACACATTCTTTATGAAAGAAATTGGAGAGTCTTTATGAAAGAAAGACCACGGGCAATAAAATATTCTTGATTCGAAAGCTTGTAAATGTGAAATCCAAGGAAGGGTCCTCTATAGCTGAGCTTTTGAATGAGTTTCAAAGTATTGTGAACCAACTCTTCTCTATGTAAATAAGTTTAAAGATGAGTTGCAAGCATTGTTGTTACTTAGTTCCTTACCGGATAGTTGGGAAACGTTGGTGGTTTCTCTTAGCAACTCGACTCCGGATGGTGTTGTCACAATGAGCTTAGTGACAAGTAGTTTCTTGAATGAAGAATTGAGAAGGAAAGATCTTGATTCTTCATATTCAGAGGCGTTAGTCACTCAAAGTAGAGGAAGGTCAAAATCTCAAGAAAGAGACAAATATTCCAAGTCAAGAAGCATGTCAAGGCTAAGGCAACATGTTACATGGCTACCATTGTAAGAAAGTTGGTTGGGCACATGAAAAAGAATTGTTACAAGTAGAAGAATAAGCAAAAGGAGGCAAAAAGTGAGTCTAAAGTCGACTCCAAAGAGAACAATACGGCTACACTTGAAAGAGATACGATTGTCTCTTCCAGTAGTGAATCATGTACATATGTTGTGTGTCAAGACACAGATTGGATGATTGATTTGGGAGATTCTTTTCATACTACTCCAAAAAGAGATTTCTTTGCATCCTACAAGTCCGACAACAATTGTGTTGTGAGAATGAGTAACAAAGACACTTCACCAATTGTTGGTGTTGGTGATATTCATATGGAACCAATCTTGGCTGCAAATTGATATTCAAAAATGTGGGACATGTACCAGATCTTTGCCTCAATTTTATAGCCCCTAGAAAGCTAGATGATGATGGTTACATAAATTTCCTTGGTGAGGGTCATAAGCTCAAGGGTCTCTTATTGTGGTAAGAGGAAAAAAGTATTGTACTCTCTACAAGACACAAGTAACGTTGTGTATGGATAGGGTAAACACCATGGAAGCAAACTCTATGAAATTATGGCACCAACAGTTAGGCCATGTGAGTGACAAGTTCTTGCAAAGGGTAATTTCATTATTGAAATTAAAAATGCGCATCTTGATACTATGTGTTCATTGCTTAGTAGGTAAGCAACTTAGAGTTTCTTTTGCTAGTAGAGCTTCACATAGAAAGTCAAATGTTTTAGATTTCATTCATTCCGATGTATTTGGTCCTATGAGAGACAATTTTTTTGTGGTGCTTTATATTTTGTGACTTTTGTAGATGATCATAGCTGAAAGCTTTGGGCCTATGTTTTGAAGATCAAAGATCAAACTTTGAAAGTCTTCAAGTAATTTTATGTCATGATTGAGAGGTTTGGTTGAGAGGCAAACTGAGAAGTCCCTCAAGTGCATCCGCTGGGACAATGACGATGAGTATATTTGGCTGTTTGATGAGTATTATAAGTTGCATGGAATATGATGTGAAAGAACTGCTCTAAAAACTCCCGAGCAAAATAGTATTGCAGAAAGAATAAACCAGACAATTATGGAGCAGGTTAGATGCATGTTATCAAATGCTAAATTGTCCAAACCCCTTTTGGGGGGAAGCAATGAGGATGGTGGTGGATCAAATAAATCTGTCTCCATCGAATCTTTTGGATGGTGATATTCGGGAGAAAGTTTGGAGTGGCAAGGATGTCTCTTACAAGCATTTGAGGGTGTTTGGTTGCCGGGCATTTGTGCATGTTCCGAAACATGAGAGGTCCAAGCTTAATAGCAAGGCAAAGCAATGCATCTTCTTGAGATATTCACATGATGAGTTTGGATATTGATTATGGGACCCCAAAAAGAAAAAGGTGATACAGAGCAGAGATGTGGTCTTTCTTGAAGACCAAATGGTTGAAGATATGATAGATAGTGATGATGCTCAATCTTCTCCTAATGGCCTTGTTGATTTGGATTCGGTTCCTTCTCCGATGGAATAGTATGCAAGAAGATGATGGTGAAAAATCTAGTGATGAAACTTATATTTCCAATGTTAGTCATGATGAAGTGGGCAGCAACCTACTCATGACCCACAAAATGCACCAAAAGTTTGGCGATTTACTATGGAGGGACAACCTTCAAGAAGGTATTCTAGTAATTGAATATGTTTTAATCACCGAGGGTGGTGAACCAAAATGTTACGATGAAGCATGTGATTGTAATCACAAGAGTGAGTGCTTGAAAGCTATGCAAGAGGAGATGAATTCTTTGCATGATAACCACACTTATAATTTGATAAAGTTACAAGTTTGTAAGAAAGCGTTGCAAAATAAGTGGATGTTCTGCTTGATGCATGAGGAGAATAGTTCACATCCAAGATATAAGGCACAATTGATTGTGAAGGGATTTGGCCACAAAAAAAGTGTTGACTTCAATGAGATTTTCTCCCTGGTAGTGAATGTCATCTATTTGGATAGTGTTGGGTATGGCCGTAGCATGGATTTAGAGGTCGAGCAATTGGATGTTAAGATCGCATTCCTTCATGGTGATTTATAGGAGGAGATATACATGTGACAACCCGAAGGTTTTGAAGTTAAAGGTAAAGAAGACTTTGTGTGTAAATTGAAGAAAAGTCTTTATGTCCTCAAGCAAGCTTATTGGTTATGGTACAAGAAGTTCGATACAATCACGGTGAATCTAGGCTACAAAAGAACAACTTCGGATCATCGTGTCTTCATGAAGAGGTATGATGATGGTGATTTCATTATTCTCTTGCTTTATGTTAATGGTATGTGTTGGCTTAAGGATACACTCTCCGATTTTATTTTGATGATTACAAACCACATGAAGTTATTTGGTACTAATCAAGTTTAAATGTTTTAAGTTTTTCAAGTTTAAAAGATAGTTTGTTTTAACTCTTTCTCATAAGGAAGGTGCTCAAGTCTCAAGATTACTCAAGGATGGGATTCAAGTTTGAACGATAAAGATTGAGTTTTGAAGAAACCCACTTGAAGATTGCTTAAAGACTTATAGAACCAATATAAGAAAATAGACTGTTTAAGTGTAGAAAATAGAATTGATGTTCAAGAAGACACGCATAAAATGCAAGTTTTCATATGTAGTTTTTCGGTTTTAGTATTTTACAAGGTTTGTTTTTTGATACATGTCCTATATTCTCCAAATTTTTTATATCTTTTTTCAAACATGTATCTCATAGCCTATGTGTTGCCAAATCACATTTCAAACTGATTCAAAATATTTAAACATGAATTTCATATCAAAAACTTTATTTAAAATATTTTTTGGGTTGGGTCGGTCGACCGGTCGGTCGATCGGACTAGTGCATTAGAAATATACTAATGATAGTCTGTGCACTTGTGTATGTGCACTTTTAACGGATGACTGACCAGTCGACCGTCAAACCTAGTCGTAAACTGGTCGGTCGACCGACTGTCAGAATTTTAGAGTACCCAAGTCTCCACTAAGATCGGATGACCGGGCGGTCGACCGACAAGTAACAGCTATTTTTTTATTTAGGCAGCTGGTCCACCGGCCGGTCAACCGAAGTTCTGCAGCTGCTACAATAACGACTAGTTTTTAAATTCTGAGTTTTTAACTTTTTCGCCAACGGGTATATTTGCTCTATTTTGATTTAACCACCCTCCTAATATCCTGATAAACTTCTCTAATGATATTTATCACTTGCCTATATATATAGTTCATTTGGAGAGGATTAAACATAGAGAAATCTTTTGATTTTGGGAAATATTTTTCAAAAATCAAGTTTATTTAAAAGAGAAAGTTTTCTAGTTTTTTAGTTTTCTTGTTTTAAGTGCTCTCAATTTCAAACTAATTTTTACCAGTTTTCAGTTCTTAAATTCATTCATTTCAGAATTTTCTCTCTCACAAAACTTCTTGAGCTTTACCTCTCATTCTATACTATAAAAAGTTGAAAAAGAGAGTGTTTATGTTCTTTGTGGTCACCAAGAGCTTGTAAACCTCATTGGCTTTGTGCTACCTCTTGTGTAGAAGATTGAGAGTTGGAGTTGCATACTCCGGTCTTATGTAGACGTTGTAATTCTTTTGTGGAGGTCCTTTTGTGAAAGATTCTTAGTGGATAGTGAAATCCTTCATGCAGTGAAGGTGGGGACGTAGAGCTTTGTGCTTGAACCTTGAAACAAATCTCTTGTGTTTGTGATTGCTTTCTCTCTTACTTTATCATATTTGCTATTGCGTACAATTATGTTTTTGCTTCCATTGCACTTGTTATTCATTTCTTGTATCATCTCTACTTGTCAGTTTTTACTCTCTCAATCAAGAAGACAATTAATCATCTCAACTCATCGTCTAGAGGAATATAAAGGAGAAGTTCTAGAGCCGTTCATAGGGAATTTGACTTCACTTCTTGATATGAGTTAACCATTTGCACTATTCATTTTATTTGTTGCATTTTTGCTCTTGATTAGTATTACATCTATTCAACCCCCCTCTAGGTGTACTTTCAATATGTTGATTGTTGGACATGATAGCCAAAATGACAATTTGAAGGAAGAATTGAGCAAGTCTTTTACAATGAAAGACTTAGGACTGGCAAGACAAATTTTGGGCATGAAAATTTCTCGTGACAAGAAAGCTAGGAACTAAGGTTGTTACAAGAAAAGTATATTGAGAAGGTGGTCAAAAGGTTAATTATAGAGAAAGCTTGGTTCATCACTTGCGGGTTACTTTAAATTGAGCTCAAGACAATGTCCTTCAAGCGTGAAAGAGAAAGAAGACAGAAAAATGTTCCTTACAAGTCAGCCGTTGATAGTTTGGCGTATGCTATGGTGTGTACACGGCCCAACATAGCACATGTTGTTGGTGTTGTTAGCTGATTCCTTGCAATTCTGGGTAAAGAGCATTGACAAGTGGTGAAATGGATTTTTCAGTATCTTTAGGTAAATATCATTTATGCTTTGGAGCTGGTCCATTGGTGTTGATTGCTTACGCGGATTCTGATATGACTGATGATATTGATTCTAGGAAATTTACTTTGGGGTTCTTGGTCACTTTTGCAGGGGGAGCAGTTTCATGGCAATCCAAGTTCCAAAAGTGTATGACATTATCCACTACAGAGGCCGAGTACATTGCGATTATCAAAGCTCGCAAGGAAATGTCGTTGATGAAGAGAATCACCAGGGAATTGGACATGAAGCAAAAGCACCATGTTGCGCAAAGTGATAGTCAAAGTGCTATTCACTTGAGCAAGAATTCTAGTTTTCATTCTAAGTCTAAGCATATTGATGTGAGGTATCATTGGATACGCGAGGTACTTGACTTGAAGTTATTGAAGCTTGAAAAGATTCATACCGATAAGAATGGTGCCGATATGTTGACAAAGGGCTTGCCAAAGAGAAGTAAACGTTTTGCCGAAAGGTGGCCGACATGGATTCCATATGAGTAGTCATGGTGGTCATCTCTCATAGGCATGGAGGGGGCATTTGTTGGCTTGAGTCCATACCCATGAGTGGATTCAAGTTGGTCTCTTATAACTTTGGGTTCAAGAGACATGACCACTTGTTTAAGTTAGTTAAGTTGGTTCAATCCATATGGGTGTTGGGTTGGGATTTAAGTCAAGTTGAACTTAAGTCAAATGCATGAGAGAGAGGTTATCATTCCATCACTTCACATATTATTTATCCTCAAAATGTGAAGTCTTGGAGTGAAAGAAGAAGAAAAGGGGGAAGAAACTAGGGTTTCTCATCTAGCTTGATTTGTTCCATACTATCTTGAAGATCAGGTCCTCCTATCTTGTTTGGACAACATTCTTGGCAGTGATTTGTTGATTTGGAGCTAGTGAGGCTCGGGTTGTGATCAAATTATGTTAAATTCTTGGTGTTCTTGTCGTGCTTGTTGCTAGATTTTATTCTACATTTTCTATCAATGTCACTCTCACATAGGTCTTGGGTGGAGGCTCTTTTTCTCCCAATCATTTTGTACTTCTCAAATGATAGTGGATTCTCTCCCTACTGTACCCATGGACGTAGACCATTTGTGTTGAACCATGTAAGTAAATGTGCTCCTCTTTTGTTCTTAATTTTCTTAATATTTTCTTGGCTATACTATATTTGATTTCATTCTTTTCCTAGTGTTTCTCATAACAAACTATTATCAGAGCCATTGAGTTGATCAGTTGAGACATCAACATGTCTTCAATCAAGCTCAATATTAAAAAGTTCAATGGTATCATTAATTTTAGCCATTGGCTAATCAGGATGAACACTGCATTAACTCAGCAATATTTTATGAAGTGATTTTAAGTAAAGGTGAGAAGTCAATCGATATGAAAGAGAGAGACTAGGAGGAGTTGAATGAAAGAGCCCTAACTACAATTCGACTATGTCTAGCAGATGAAGTTTTGAATGAGTTTTCTTCTTTAAAGACAAACTCTTCATTATGGACAAACTTCAAGAGGAATTACCTCAAGAATTTTTTTGGCAAATTGTTTGATTTTGGTGGAGTGACTTTTTCTTCTCCACATCCAAGTACACTCCTTATGTATTTCATTGTCAAATTTAATTTTGTGATTAATGAATTTGATAAAATAGAAGTAAAAACTGATGATGAGGATTAAGCCCGTTCGTTTATATGATCACTACCTTCTTCTTATAAGGATTTATTAAACTACAATATATAGGGGAAATGATCAGTTAGCTTCAAAAAGTCTAGGAGCACTTACTCAATAAATAAAAGATTGATAGAATTAATTGGTGAGTCCAATGATGGCTAATCTAATCAAGATTTGTTCACTATAGAGAGAGTCAAGAATTGAGGGGCAGTAAATCTGGAATAAAATTTGTATGCAGCTACTATAGAAAGAATGGTCACATCAAACCTGATGTCCTAGATTGTGGTACAAGTAGAAATTAGATAGTGTAGTGGTCAAGATGACGACATGTGTCCCTCACCTTTCAATTCTCTGAGAAACATCATAACTCCCTTTCAAAGTCTATGCTATACCCGACCTTCTCAAGATCTTCTCCGCTCTGAGGTTCCCTCCAATCCGAAGACTTCAGCTCCAAATCATGTAGCTCTAGTAACGGATCACCTCTGATCTCTACCAACAGTTACGCAGCCTTACCTTTCTCCAAGTTCATAATGTGTAACAGCCCTCAGGTGGGAAGTTATGGATAGTGACGAATTTTCCTGCATATAACCCCAACAAACCAACACCTGTGATCAAGACCATTACAAACAAATCGACATGTGCAAATTGTGCGGTGATGAGGATCTCGTCAATACCTATTAGCCTCTATGCCAACAGCTCAGTCAACCATAAGTAGACCTTCTCCTCCAACAAAGGGCGGGGGTTCCAATCGGTATACATCTTCTACATTCTTGTAATTTCTGTAATCTGAGAATTATAATAAAACTCCTCCTCCTCATGGCTTTTTCTGATTAAGGGTTTTCACGTAAATCCTTTGTATCCCATTTTTCTGTGTTGTGTTTTATCTAAGTACACGTCCCTATTTTCATTATCGCTTGTGGTGAGGATCGATCACCCATTCGCTTGTGGCAGAAAATCACCACCACAAATTTACATCCCCATTTCCATTCTCGCTTGTGATGAGGATTGACTGTCTATTCACTTGTGGCGGAAAATCCCATCACAAATTGGTGCTTTAATTAAAATCTGAGTCCACATCAAGATCTCCCTCCCATTCGACTCAAACCCTTTCTCAAAAAGCCTCTTTCATAGTACCGATGGCTTCAAGAAAGCTAATTGTCACCCTCAACAGCGCCATATCAAAAGGCAAGGTCATCAGTGCCATTGGGGGCACGATCACCCTGCCAACCATCGATCATCAACATACTATCGAAGTCATTGACTACTCCTCGCCTCAAGAGGTAGTTGCCAACGTCCAAGCTCCCTCGCCGTAGTACGAAAACCAGATCCTTCATATGCTCGTCTACATAAAGGAGCGATGAAGGAGCAAGAAGTCTAGTCAGATCATGATCGGGAGCAGGCAACTCTCGACCACGAGAATGCCATTCATGAATAGGAGGCTTTGAGGCAGCTCAATAAATAACTTCAGGCCCAAATTGCTATCCTCTAAAATCCCCATACATCGATGTAGATAGGAAACGAGCTTGGTATTGGAAAATCTCCCGACATTCGAATCCTCGACGAATTGATCCAAAGATGGGTCAAGGAGCTGCAGATCAATAGCCGATCAACACTTTCTACTGCCAAAGTCTCCAATTCTCCCTCTCCAAAGAGATTCTGAAGTGCGAGTTCTCGAGGAAATTCTCGACTCCAACTTTCGACTACTACTCCGGAGTGAGTGACTTGGTCAACACATCAGGCATTTTCGGGACAAAATGGTAGTCTACTCCCGCAATGATCCGCTCATATGCCTCACCTTTTCTTCCTGTCCAAAAGGTGTGGCCTCAGATTGACTCTACTCCTTGCCTCCATATTCTCTCCGCAACTTCGAGGAGGTGTCCGAAACGTTCCTTACCCAGTACGCATCTTGCCGGGAGGCTAAGAGGAACAATCATTACCTTCTCACCATAAGATAAAGTAGAGCGACAACCTCAAATCCAACATCGGCTACTTTCAGAGCCAAATGTAACCCCTATACTCCCTAATCATAATTAATATGTTGCATTATTATATTAAATTATTTTTCTAACTTTCAAAACTATTTTCTTAAACTAGTTATTTGATTTTCTAATTTTTCAGCTTGATTCATGACAAATACGGACTGATGTGCCCATTTCCGTTTTGAACTGGATTTCAGTGTGTTGAACTCTTTTGATCCCCATAATTTTTTGGATTTTCTGAATTTTTCCCAGGATATTCTGAAAACTTTTCCTGACGAAAGCTATTTTGGTCAATTAGGCTTTAGTACGGAATTAGTGACTAATACCCAAGTATTCTCTTCACCCATTAAATACACCAGCCATCATTTACTATTAGCAGCACATGGGAAATTAGGGTTTGAAGAGGAGAGACTTGTCGGCTGCTAGAAACACTTTTCCGGTGGATTTCAACACGATCTTCGTCTCGTCTTCTTCCCTTTTCGAAACCTCACAAGGCAAGCATTTTTTCTCTACTAATTTGTTTATCCTCACCAGCACCTCTGGTCCATCATAAGAGATTTGTTCTCTATCAGCTAGGTTCCCCCATGAATCTATTTTAAGAACCTTTTCTTGAACTTGATACAGCTTGCAAGCATATTTTCTTCTTCTTTATTGATCCATCCAAATGAGTAGTTTAGGTAGATATTGTTCAACTGTTGTTGCGAGTCTTAATTTTTTCTTTCTTTTTTTTTTATATTTAGTGTTCGTGTTTTCTCACTCTTATCTGCACTTTAGCATGCACACTGTATAGCCATTTTAGTATACCTGGGATATGTGTATAGGTTTTTCAGTTCTCAGTCTTAGCTATGAACTGCATATTTTGACATGTTTACTCAATTTTATTTATTACACAAGCAACCATTTTTAGTGCACACTAGTGAAAGTATTGTTTTGTAACTAGACTTGCAGTTAGGACTTAAGTAAACAACTGAGTTATTGAATTTTATTAACATTTTCAGGGCAATAGTTAGTACAATGAGCACTTTTCACAGTACAGTTGCTGAAATTATCTACACCTCAATTGTGTGCATGAATGATATATTACAATGTTGGCCAAAGCACGCTGGTGTTCACCAACATTGACAAAGGGTGTTTTGTTAACAACTGATATGTGTGGTAATTGCTATGTTAATAACTTTTTTCAAGTTATTGTTCGATTCTTAAGTATCACTACTAATAGGATTCTGTAGCTCTTTTGCACTTGTTTGTTGCATTTATTATTACAATTGGTGTGGTTTCACAGATTAGTACACATCAGGTTCTAGCATTTTTATTTTCATTAACTTACTAACAGCTTTTATATAACACATACTCAGTATTTACAGTAACAAGGGCCAATGCGCCTTTTTATTATAAGATGGTTTCATGTTATATTATCATGTTCCCAAAATGATGAGAATGAATTGCTTGAATGTAAATTTCCCTAACCCATATATTTGTGATTCACATAGCTAGCATATTAATAAAAGACATCACAACCCGATAAAAAAGGCGTAATTGCCTGATAATGTATGCTGTGTATTTTGAAAGGACTTAAGAAGTTAACCGAAATTGTGTTCCACCATGGGAACCAAGGTAGTATTGGCTACCTAGTTTAAGTTATTCAGTTACTGGGCTTTGCCCGGATTGCAGCTCCACACCAATTATCTTTTTGTGTGGGCTGTAATCTCAGTTATCAGTTATTAGGGTCTTGCAGTCCGTCATGATTCAACCTCAGGAATATTAGACCATTGTACCACACATGCATGGTACCCTTCTAAAACGTACACTTTATTACCAGGCAGTTACAACAACGATAATATTATTTGATATGTGGGAAAATAATTGCAGTATGGGACGCAACTAAGTACCACATTAGTTAGGTTAATGATAATCGATAAAAACATATGCTAGATTACACATTTTTGAGTATCAATTGTTTATTTTACAGTGATGAGATATCTTCCATTTACAGTTTTATTCATCATGATATTTCTTATCCACCATTTTCATAATAATATTGTAATATGCACACACGTAACATATACGTGCACTTTCTTTTGTTTTATATGCTTGTTGGGAGATTTTGACTCTCCTGGGCTTGCATTGCTCAGGTCCTACAGATAGTATATGGTATTTTGCGGAAGGGGACAAAACTCTCTACGAGGATCCAATTGAGCACTTTTCACTGCAGTTTTTCGTAGGCTTGATCCTAATTGTTTCTTTTGGTTTATGTGAGAGATTATGTGTTGCTACTCTTATTTATTTGTACTCTAATAATGACACTTGATGGCACTTTGAATTTGGATATTTTATTTCGTTTTGTTGGACCACTTCGTTGGTTATTTGATCTACCTTAAAATTTGATTAATTGTTCCTTATCATAAATGCATGTGATTTATGTCTTATTATTATTGTAGTAGGCTTACGTGTACATGTTAGTTAGTCTTAGCACTTGATAGGGACTAGTTCACCCCTATGGATATGTCGCCAGCCTTCATCATGTGCTTTTTGTCCTTAGTTTTGGACACCAGATCATGACAAGATTTTTTTTTTAATATCAAAGCCTAGGTTTGGTGGTGATATTCCTATATGATTCCAACTGAGACAAAAATCTTAGGGCTAGTAACTGCTGCAATATAATATAACATGCATTTATCTCCCCTTCCGTCCATATGAATTCATCTTTCCTTGAATCGAGCTAGTCGTGTCTCTATAATTCCTTGTTCCAGAGAGACGTCACCCGTAACTGCTATCCTCATCGATTCCATTAATATTAAGTATTTTTCTTCTCTCAAAATTTAAATTTCGAAGACGATTATTTTTTTTTAAGGTGGGTATGATTGTAACCCCTATACTCCCTAATTAAGTTTCTATTTATATCTTTCATTTTACTCAATTTCCCTATGTGAGACTATTCTTAATCTTACATGATTCAACGCGAATGCCACAATTTGTTGAGATCTCGTGAGAAACAAACCCGAGGTACTTTTGATACTGTCAAGTTAGAATTATAAATGAGCCAGGATTTTCAAGTGATGTCTTGTGAAGTAAATGAAAATAGTACCCTCAAAGGTATATTAACAATTCCGTACATATGCACAACAAATCCTAAATTGAACATCTCTAATTATCCTAAGGCTCACGCTAGCTTAATCGTCAAAGTGGCTCACTGGAACATTACCCAGAGCTTTTTTTTTTTTTTTTGCGGACATTCAGTCGCGCCCCTGACGAGTATATGAGTATAGGAGGAGATGCATTGTATTCATGTAGATGATGTCTCATTTGAGCTCTTGAATATACACGACGGGTTGATTTGAGAGCTCAAGCACAAAGGACACATCAAGTACTCAAAGAGGAGTCAAGCTCATTGAATCAAGTGTTTGGATCAAATCAAGATGAAGAAGAATATCATGATCAAGAAGAAGACTTAAAGTTTGTAAAAGATTCTAAATTGAGAAGTTTTGTAAAGAATAGTGTAAATTTGATTGCTCAAGTATACGCACAACCCAAAGTTTGATAGTAGTTTTCATGATTAAAAGTTTTAAAGTTTTGATTTTATCAGAAAATTGATTTTATGAAGAAAAAACTCAAAAACAAGTTTATATCAGTATATATACGTATTGGAGTTATCCATACATATTAGAGCTTCAAAAGAGTTTTAATAACTTATTTTTGTGTTTTATATATGTTTTGAAAATAATTATTTTATAAAATTTATAGATATTTATTTTAATTTTTTAAAGGGTTTCAGAAATATTATTTTAACTATCCAGTGTACCATCACAGTCGACAGCAGAGAGTAGCTATCGAATGTTGATGCTTGCATGCATAAAACTGAGTGCAAATCAGCTGTCGACAGCCTTTAATAGCTGTCAACAGAGAGTTCAACAAAACTAAGTCTGAGCTCAGTCTGTCGACAGACAAAGATAGCCGCTGACAGCGAGTCTAACAGAGACTGAGTTTGTCTCAGTCAATCGACAGCCACACTTGACTGTCGGCAGGTATTGTGCAGTTTTTGAAAAATATGACCGTTAAGCAATGCCTGTCGACAGACATGAGTTTGCTGACGATAGTCAGGTAGTCAACTTGCCTGTTTATTTCCCAATGGCTAGTTTCTTATCTAAACCTATCCAGATTCATTTCTAATATATATATATATATATATATATATATATATATATATATATATATATATATATATATATATATATATATATATATATATATATATATATCATGTTTTCAACATATTTTTCAGTACTGGACTTACTGAGTTTTGGTCTATAACCTTTCTCCTATAAATAGGAGTGATTAGATAGTGTTAAAAAAAGTTTTGGCTAAGTTTTTCAAGATCTATTCATTTCACATCCTTTTGTTTTAGTTTACAAAAGTGTCTTTAGCTTTTAACTTTCAATCTTCTCTGTTTTCTCACTCTAGCTTGAGTTGTTATCTCTATATTTGTTCTATAGGATTCTCGTTAGTGAGAGTACTTTGTTTGTGGTCAAAAAGTTGACATCAAGTGTTTCAAATCTTTGTATTAAGTGTTTGGAGGTTGCGGACTCGATCGAGTTTGCAGGCTTGTGTGTTGAAGTTCTTGCACGGAACGAGTGAGGACGCTTGTTGGTGTTACAACACCGAGTGATCTTGTGGGATCATACTTAGTGGGAATCTTTCATTGCGGTGAAGGCAGAGACATAGAGCTAGTTGCACGAACCTCGAAATAAATCTTCCGTGTTTGTGATTGCTCAACTTTAATTTCTTTTCCAAATCAACTCTCTATTTATATCTTGCATACTTATTAATTGTGTTTAATCTTGTATGCATGGTAGTATCTCACTCTTATACTCGCGCTTAATTGTCATACTTGTTTACATTGATATTATTTTATATGCTTGTACTCGTTTAAATTAAGAAAGCAATTGTGTCCCTCAACTCTTACTTTAAGAAATCACGAGGAGAAGTTCAGATCCCTTCACCAGGTATACAACTTCATTTTTTTGATTGTTGAGTTAGATTGTTAATTAATTTTAAGTTTCACTTTAGATTAGCTTATCACTTATTCTCTACTTTAGGTGATTTCAATTGGTATCATAGCATATGCTCTTGATTATCAATTTTTCACCGCCATAAAGCGATCCTTATTTATTTTGCTAATCACATTTTTATTTACACTCAGACGGAATTTCTTACACCACCCACGTTTGATATTCTTAACTTCAAAACTTGAAAGATTAAGATGTGTTTATATCTTCAATCCCTCAGAAGAGATGTTTATCTTGCCACTGTTAAAGAATTAAATAGCATATCTCTTGAAGCTAATACAAAAGTTACTCATACTTTAAAGCTAGTCCTATATGATAATTATCTCTCTAGGGTTTACTAATTTTGATTCTTCTTTTATAGTTTGGAATATATTGATCTTTCTTAGTGAACAAATTTTAAATGACAAAGAGAGACTCAAAAGAAAAAAGTGATACTTCCAGCATGTGCTTTATAGTCCAAGGGGATGATTTCCTTGTGGTAAACTCGGATTCTCATTTAGATTTTGATGATCTTAGTATGAATGAGATAACTTCATTTTTTTTGAAATGTTTGAAAAAAATATTATTTGTTGAAAATCAAAAACAAGAATTTATAGAGAAAATGATTCTTTATCATCAAAATTAAATAAGAAATAAATCTTTGAAAAACCAAGTTGATTTGCTTTCAAAAGAAAAAGAAAAATTTTCGAATGAAAATGACTTTTTGAAAACCCAAATTGTGTTGATTTAAAAGAAAGGGGTTTTATTTCAAATGAAAAATATTCTTTGAAAATTCTACTTGATCTTTTTTCAAACGAAAATAAGATTTTAAAAAACGAAATTGATTTAATTTCAAGAGAAACGAATCTTTGAAAAATCAATTTGTTTTGTTAAAAAAGAAAAGAAAATTGCTTTGAAAGAAAACAGAAAAGATTTCTATTTCTTTTGTTAAATTCAAAAATATTTTTCGCAAGAACTCATGTTATGCTAGAAGTGTTTCATCCCCTGCTGACAAAAATGAGATTTGTATTTTGAAAAGTAAAATTAATTGTTTAGGCTCAACTTTATGCCAATGTGTTTTTAACCATGGTAATTGAAATCTAAGTTTCACAAGAAACATGTTTCACACATGCATGAACATACTCCACAACAAACACATACATATTATACTCATAAATATGTCGATGTGTATACTTGTTCACATTGCGGCCGCAAAAGCCATCTTTCAAAATTTTGCTTTGATAGAGTAAATTTTACAAGTAAGAATGTTTGGGTTTGAAAAATTATTAACCCCCAAGGACTCAAGAAGCTATATGTACTAAAATAATACACCTGTTTTATTTGATGTAGGTGTATCATCTCTCAAGACGGGAGAGAGTTGTGAAATCACCTAGGGGGGTGAATAGGTGACTAGCTAATCTAATAGTGAATTAATGCGGAATTAAATTATTTATGCAAACTAAAAACTATTATGCACAACACACCAGGTATAATACAAGAGTGTAGTCAAATTCCCCGTGAAGGTTATGAACTATCTTCTCAAGATTCCTCTAGATAAGAGTTGAGGTGCCGTTTTGGCTCTCTTGGTTGAATACAAGTGTGAGCAAACAAACCCAAACATATGTCAATTTGAGCACAAGTATATATCAAGCATATAAAGATAAAGGCAATGTAAGCATGCAAGATAAAAACACAAGTGAGAGATAGAGAGAGCAATCGCAAACACTGGAGATTTGTTTCGAGGTTCGAGCACCCTTGCACTACGTCCCCGCCTTCAACACTATGAAGGATTTTCACTATAAACTGAATCCACCGGATCACTTGGTGCCGCAACACCTACAAGCGAGTTCACACTAGAACTCCTTTCGACTCTCTAGTCCGTCTCTTGTTCCCGCAAGAACAAACACACGCGAGCACGCAAGCTTGCTAAGGCCGCACCTCTACACCGAGCTCTCACTAGAATTCGAAATAACGTGAACTCGCAAGTCTGCCTCCTCAAGTACAAAGAATGAACACTTTGGTGATCTAAACACTTTGATCACCTAAAATCACTCTCACAATAACTCTCATATTAGGATAGATTTAGTAATGGAAAGCTCAATTATGTGTGAGAAAAAACAAGGATTGATTGGTGGTGAAAAACTAAAGAAATCACTTTTGAAAACTCTTGATAAACTCTCCTTTTGATTTGAAAATATTGGATCTAAAACATGCGGATAAAACTACTGATATAGGTAGGAAAAACTAGCTTTTAAACTCTCCTAAAATCTTGTCTAAAACAGCCCAAGGAAGCCCCAATTTATAGGCTAACAAAAACTAGCTGTTGGGGTCCAAATCAGCAGTTCAGACTGCTGTCGGTCGACCGGCCGGTCGACCGTCAACGGTCGGATTTTCGACCGTTGTGCCACCGGTCGACCGTGGCCTGGATACAGAGAGCAGAGCTCTTTGCCGGTTGCCTGCCGATCGACCGGGGCCATTTTCAGAGAGCAGAATTCTCTGGCGGTTGACCGGGTCGGTCGATCGGCCCTCCAGCCAAACAAGCCGTGCATATTTTATGCACATCTATCTCGATCGACCGTACGGTTGACCGGCAGAAGGCCATAAACATTATTTTCAGGGATTCAAAACTTGTTATTTTTTCTTCAATAAATACCATAAATTCTCTAAAATTTTACAAAAACAAGTTCAGTAATATACTTTGATATACAAACATGTTTTAGTAAAAATCAAAACATGTTACAAACATTTTGAACTATTTTTGTAATATGGAAGTTTTATTTAAGGCAAAAACCTGTATTTTTTCAAAATGATTTTTCCAAATAGAAAACAATTTTTTCAAACTTCTCCAAATATACAAACATGATATTTTAAACACTTTTAAAGTTTAGTGTGTATGGATATGATCCACTAAACATATATGATGAAATATCTATGTTTTGTCATTTAGCTCTAAATAAAGTTTTGATAAAAACATGAATACTTTGAAGCTAAAAAATCAAAACGATATTTTTCAAAATAAAATCTCTTTATGAAAACACATCTAAATCTTGTGTGTGAGCGTATATGATATTTGAGCAATCCACCAACTAATTTATCCTTTACATTTTATCTAAAAATAAAATCTTACTATAAACAAACCTAGACACAAGTCATCTCTTAAAGGTCTTCACTTTAAAATCTTTTCTCCTTCTTGACTTGGTCTAAACCTTGATCCAAAGAGTTAGACTCCTCTTGAGTACTTGATGTGGTCTTGATGCACAAGCTCTTGAATCAACACGTGCTAACTTTAAAAATTGACTTGAAATCCTTTATTGAAGCTAAACACCTACTAAGATCTTGATCACAAATCGGAAACTAATTAAACTCAAGATCATTAGTACTATAACTACATGAGGTAATCATCATCAAAACTAGAGTGATGGGCCTTTGGCCAATAATCTCCCCCTTTTTGATGATGACAAAACTCATAGAGTTATATATGCATGGATTAAAGTTAAGCTTCATGGAAGCTCCCCCTTAACTTATGCATAACAATAAATAATAAGATATACAATGAAATACATGAAACTAAACAAATGTATATGCATAAATAAGGTGATACATAAATCAAAAATCCTTTTCCAAAAAACCTTCTCTCCCTTTTTGTTTTTAAACTTTCAAAATCATTCTCCCTATTTTGTGAAAACATAAGATGCATAATATATGCAAAAACTCAAATATGCATATATAAACTCAAAATCTTTCTCCCCTTTTTGTCAATCATCAAGAAAGGGGTAAAATAAAATAAATCAAGAATAAGGATATATATGCGATATACATTCATGAAGAGGAAGACGCTCAGTTAGCTTCCTTGCATACATGCATTACATAAAGAAGGGGTGACAAGCCCTAACTCATATAACACATAATATATAATGCATAAGTGGAGATGTTAAGCTCCCCCTACACACGTATATCACATAAAGAGGAGATGTCAACCTTCTCAATATAAGATACACTCAATATGAATCTATATATAGAAGAGATGTTAAGCTCCCCTTGCATATATAGACAATGCATATCAAAACATTCTTACATAAATTGTTATAATCTTAAACAAATTTTGAGATACCATTTGTACATAAATAAAATTTTAAGATACAAATTGTAAATAAACAATACAAATTTTGAATTTTTCTTAAATCAACAAATCAATTTGAGATATCACAAGATTTTGATACCATATGAAATAGGAAATTTGTGATACCAATTGAAATTGAAATATTTGTATATTTTGATATTAATGAAAGAAAATATTTTATATTTTGATACCAAATGAAAGTAAAGTATCTTATATTTTGATACCAATTGAAATTTAAATTAAATTTTGATACCAATTGAAATACATGGTAAATTTTGATACCAAATAGGTAAAACACATTGATACCAATTGAAACTTAAATCTAATTAGAAATCGAAACATATTGATACCAATTAAAGTATATTGAAAAAATACTAATTGAAAATAATGCATAAGCTTATTAAAATACCAATTGAGATACCAATTGAAATTTAAATACAAGACAAGCTTAGCATAAATATAATTTGTATTTTAAACAAGTAAGCTGTAGTAAATCAAGCACAATCAAATCATATATATGTATGAAAATGAAATACCAATAGAAATGGATATTATTTGAAATTTGAAACATACATATATAAGAAAACATATGAGCATACAAAATAAATATTAATTGTGATACCAATTGAAAATATGATGAAAAGCAAGTGTATAACTCATAAAGATTCACCCTTTCCATGCACATGATAAAAGATATTTAGTTTGAGCATACAAGGCATGGTCGCCCATCCATCCGCCCTTAAAGGGTTGGTAGGGTTTTCAAAAATAAGAGTTTAAAATAATTTAGTATAGTTGAACCAATTTGAAGAATAAATAACTAATCTGAAGTAATTTTTGAAAAACTAGTTAAAGATCCTTCAAACATGAAAACAAATCATATGTATCTCATTAGTCATACTAAATACACAAAATTCGGTACTCAAAATTTATAAAGCTCAAAAATTCTCATGAAAATAATGTCATGAGTAAACAAATGAAGTGTGTGCGCACAAGAATCATGTAATTAGAATTTGCATGAAAATAGTCAATGAGGCTCAAAACAAACATGAATATCATTTTATCAAACAAATATAAAAATCACAAAGATTTTTTTTTTCATTTAAAAACAAACTTCAAGGTATATGTATGATTTATCCAAGGCTAACAATATGCATACATATCCCAAACACAAAAGAGTCTATGATATAATTTGCATGAAGGCAAGAGACTTAAGAGTATACATGTATATTATTAGTTTTGAATAAAGATTATATATACATGAAGCAAGAACATGAAAATAGACAAAACAAGTGTAAATGAGGAGATCATCAAAACTAGGTCATACATATACATGTAATGAGTACAAATGAGCAATAAAGTGCAAACATATAGGAATCATATGTTGCTCACTACTTGTACAAGTATATACACAAGTTTGGATAAAAACTACATCTAAATAAGTATTACCACATGAAGCACAAAACATGATTATAAATCATAAATCCAAAACATGCTAAAATCATATATATATATATCAAAGCATGTAACAAAAGAGTTTAGAGATAGTTACCAAACCGTAAGAACTATACTCTTAAGTCTCCAAAACTTGGTGGTCTTTCCACCAAAACTTCCATGATAGCGGTGCATCAATATATGTGTCCATCTAGTCCATGTTCATCTACCACCAAGGCACTAATCCTCTCACGTCATGTGAGAGCCTACACCTACATCAAATACAAGAGGTGGGGATTTTGGTACCCATTTTCTTTTGGGTCCACGAGGGTTAGTTTTATTTGGAACCCAAACATTCTTGTTAGCAAAATTTAAAGAATTTACTCTATCATAATAAAATTTTGCTAAATGGCCTTTGCGGTCGCAATGTGTGCATTTGTACACTCTAGGATGCACATGTGAATGAGTGTGATTATGGTATGCAAAGTGTGCATATGTGTGCCGTGGGTGATGTGCATGTAGATGTGGAGCTTGTTTCTTTGAAAACAAAGTTTCTAATCTATTATGATTAAATGCACAATTGCTCAAGGTTGAGCTCAAACAATCTATTCTGTTTTTCAAAAATTTAATCTCATTTTGATCAATGTGACATAAAAAGTATGATGAGAATGAGCATCAACATTCCTTTTCTTTTTAGAAATATTTTCCTTTTCTTTTTCAACAATTTTCTTTTAAAGAGTTGTTTTCATTCAAAGCAACTTCTTTTTTCCTTTTTACCAAAACAATTTTATTTTTCAAAGAAGTATTTCCTTCACAAAGATCATTCAATTTAGAAGTCAAGAAAATATTGTCCTTTTTCAACATCTCATTTTCTTTTGAAATATTTTCCAATTTAGTTTGAAAAGAATCTTTTTTCTTTTAACAAGAAATCAAATTTATTTTTCATTTTCTTATTATCCTTTTTGAGCAACTCATATTTTCAAGAAGTTGTTAATAAAATAGTTCAACTCATCATAAGACATATTAACATCCTCTTTTAGCTCGGATTCAGAGTTTACCTCAAGGGGGTCATCCCCTTGGACCATGTAGCATATGTTGGAAGATCACTTCCATCATCCGAGTCGCTCCCCGCATAATATTGCTTTTGTTCGCCAAGGGAAACTATAGTGTTCCAAACTATAAAAGCCGAATTAAAATTAATCCTAGATAAATATTCATCATTTAGGGTACTCTTTAAAGTATGGATGGCTTTTGAGTTAGCCTCAAGATACTTACTATTACTAAAGTATGAATCCTTAATGGTAGCAAGATAAACATGACTACCTAGGCCTTTGAGGTACAAGGACATCTTAACTTTCCAAGTTTGGATGTTAAGAATGTCAAAAGTGGGAGGTGACATGAAATTCATGTGTGTCTGTACAAATATTGTGATTAGCTAAAAATAGGATCTTTAATTCAAGGTTATTAGACCCAAATCAAGAGCACCAAGCTCTGATACCGATTGAAATCACCTAGAGGAGGGTGAATAAGTGACTAGGTAATCTAATGGTGAATTAATGTGGAATTAAAACTATTTATGCAAACTAAAAACTATTATGCACAACACACCAAGTATAACACAAGAGTGTAGCCGAATTCCCCGTGAAGTGCTCTGGACTATCTCCTCAAGATTCCTCTAGATAAGAGTTGAGGTGTCGCTTTGGCTCTCTTGGTTGAATACAGTGTGAGCAAACAAACACAAGCATATGTCAATTTGAGCACAAGTATATATCAAGCATATAAAGATAAATACAATGTAAGTATGCGAGATAAAAACACAAGTAAGAGATAGAGAGAGCAATCGCAAACACGGGAGGTTTGTTTCGAAGTTCGAGCACCCTTGCTCTATGTCCCCTCCTTCAACACTATGAAGGATTTCTACTATAAACTGATCCCACCGGATCACTCAGTGCCGCAACACCTACAAGCGAGTTCACACTAGAACTCCTTTGGACTCTCTAGTCCCTCTCTTGTTCCCGCAAGAACAAACACACGCAAGCACACAAGCTTGCCGAGGCCGCTACCTCTACACCGAGCTCTCACTAGATTCGAAACAACGCGAACCCGTAAGTCCGCCTCTCAAGTACAAAGAATGAACACTTTGGTGATCTAAACACTTTGATCACCTAAAATCACTCTCACAACAACTCTCCTATTAGGATGGATTTAGCAATGGAAATCTCAATTATGTGTGAGAAAACAAGGATTGAATTGGTGGGAAAAAACTCAAGAAATTACTTTTGAAAACTCTTGATAAATTCTCCTTTTGATTTGAAAATATTGGCTCTAAAACATGTGGATAAAATCACTGATATAGGTAGGAAAAACTAGTTTTGAAACTCTCCTAAAATCTTATTTAAAACAACCCAAGGAAGCCCAAATTTATAGGCTAACAAAAACTAGCCGTTGGTGTTCAAATCAGCAGTTCAGACTGCTGTAGGTCGACCGACCGGTCGACTGCCAACGGTTAGATTTCCGACCGTTGTCATCAGTCGACCGGTGGTTGACCGTGGCCTGGATACAGAGAGCAGAGCTCTCTGCCGGTCAACCGCCCGGTCGACTGGGGCCATTTTTCAGAGGGCAGAACTCTCGGTCGGTCGACCCTCCAGCCAAACAAGCCGTGCACATTTTGTGCACGCCGGTCGACTGCCCGGTCGACCGACCTCTTCTCGGTCGACCGTGCGGTCGACCGGCAGAAGGCTAGAAACATTATTTTTAGGGATTAAAAACTTGTTATTTTTTCCTTCAATAAAATCCCATAAATTCTCTAAAAATCTAGAAAAAAAGTTCTGTAATATACTTTGATATACAAACGTGTTTTAGCAAAAATTAAAACATGCTACAAACATTTTGAACTATTTTTTTAATGTGAAAGTTTTGTTTAAGGCAAAAATCTGTATTTTTCCAAAATGATTTTTTCAAATAGAAAACCAATTTTTTCAAAACTTCTCCAAATATAAAAACATGATATTCTAAACACTTTTAAAGCTTAGTGTATATGGATATGATCCACTACACATATATGATGAAATATCTATGTTTTTATCATTTAGTTCTAAATAAAGTTTTGATAAAACCATGTATACTTTGAAGCTCAAAAATCAAAACAGTATTTTTCAAAATGAAATCTCTTTTATGAAAATACATCTAAATCTTGTGTGTGAGTGTATATGATACTTGAGCAATTCACCAACTACTCTATCCTTTACATTTTATCTAAAAATAAAATCTTACTATAAACAAACCTAGACACAAGTCTTATCTTGAAGGTTTTCACTTGAAAATCTTCTTCTCCTTCTTGACTTGGTCCAAACCTTGATCTAAAGAGCTAGACTCCTCTTGAGTACTTGATGCGGTCTTGATGCACAAGCTCTTGAATTAACACGTACTAGCTTCAAAACTTGACTTGAAATCCTTTGTTGAAGCTAAACACCTACTAAGATCTTGATCACAAATCTGAAACTAATTAAACTCAAGATCATTAGTACTATAACTATATGAGTTAATCATCATTAAAACTAGAGTGATGGGGCTTTGGGCAAACAAGTTGGTGCTTTGATAGTGAATGCACTTAGAGCTTAAAGGACAATACAATTGAATGCACCACTATCAAGGAATTAAGGGAAAAGCTTTAATTTGGAGAAATGAAGTTGGCTGCATCAGTATTGGTAACAGTCTCATCCTCTATTTTAAGACTATTTTATTTGCTTAAATACTCATATGCTAGTGTAGTAACCTAGTCTCTAACATATGTTATTTTGTACCTAAAGATGAGCTGATTGGTTGTTAGCTATGCATGAACATTTGAAAATTATTTTCATATTTTCAATCAGATTTATGTGCCTATCCTATTAGTGGATATATGTTTACTATTAAGTTTATTATTCCCATAATCAAGATGATTACATTTCTAAATATTTTTCCAAGTAAATTAAAGTAATTTATTTTTGATTTACTTGAATGTTGTTTTGATAAACACATAAGTGATGTGTTTGAGCTCTCAAGTTTTTTAAAATCTTTTTTATTTATTGTACATGCTGATTTTGTGAAAACTTTGTGATTCTTTAAGATATACTTAATTTCATGCTTTACATATTTCATTACATTCGTGTACTCAATTCATGTTTGATTTTACTTGTATGTCCTATTTTGATGATTCTTGATTGTGAATGTTTGTGTGTCTTTTCAAATTAGTAAAAATATATTTTATTAATTTGTGTTTTCATGTCTTTATAAATCAAGTTTACAATATGATAGTTTTAAAAAGGTTTCTATGTGAGTTTTTGATAATTCTATTGTTTTTACTTTCATGAAAATACTATTTACATAATTCTTATACTCTCACCTTTTCTTTACTCATGAACTTGCAAATGAATTTTCATTCTTGCATACATTTGTAGTGATAAAAAATGTGATACCTGGCAAATGATAGCAGTTCAGGGTCACTGAATCGCCTCTCAGCCAGTCGAGGATCAAGAACAACCAGTGGATAATTTTATATTCTATGAAAGAGAAAAATCTACAATAGAAAAAAATTATGAAAGAAATCTATAAGGGCAAAAGAGCTAAGAATAGAGTTCAACAAAAAATTCTAAAATAGAAACTTATAATAAAAATTAGAATTGTTCAGCAAATTAAGTCATGAGAATCTAGTAAAATTAATAAATAAAGATATAAACCCAATAGATTATGAAATTAATAAATTAGAAAATATATTTCTGAAACATTGGATGAAGAAGCAGTATCTAAAATATCTGAAGAATTATCTAGATGAAAAATAGAAACGTTAGATTATATAAAAAGCATAGAACCTGAACCATGAGAAAAGTTTGAAAGAGATAAACATTTAATAGGATACTAGAAGAAGAAAATGAAGAAACTAATAGTGATATAACAGGTGTACCTTATAATGATCATGAAATAGAAATTGGTGTAAATACAAATAATGATGATGAAGCATCTACGTCAAGAAGTAATATAGAAGAACAAAAAATGTTATGCATGTCACCTACAGAGAGACAAAAAGACCAGATTAAAACTGGGAGTTAGGTTAACAGAAAATATACATCCTTTCTTAGACATAGATGATGTACTGTTAGATGACTGGTATAATCATGTAGAAAAAATGGGGAAAAAATTATTAGCCGTAATGTATCTATATTTATATGAAATAAATGAAGACTTTACAACTATTTAAAAAATTTGTTAAGAGGATCATTAGCAAATCTTATAGATCTAGCTGAAGAAACACAAACTAATAAATTGAAAATCTAAAAAAAGAACCAGCCATAATGAAATTTGTATTATTAGTAAAAGCATTCATGTTTGGAGATAATTTAGGAAATAGAAAACTTAAAGAAAAAACAGATTATACCACGAAAATTATGTAGAATAAAACTATGTGATATTAGATTCTTAAACGAATACACTTATAATTACTTAAAATATGTTTCTAAAGCTGAGTTATCAATAGATTCTCTTACAGTAGATAACTACATTAATAAAATGGAAGGAGAAATCGGTGATCGAATTAAAAGAGAATATCTAACTGAAAAATAATGCTAGACCAAAACAATTACCAACCTTCATTAGGAACAGCAGAAGTAGCAAAGAAAATTAGAATGAAACTTTGTAAAGAGTATTTGTTAAGTAAATAGTAAAAACAATAATGAAAGATAAAACTAATTTCGAAAAAATATGTAAAAATAATATCAAATTAGAACCAGAAGACTTTGGATGCACAACATTTAAAAACTTAACTAAAAGAAGAGTAAAAATAGATTTAAAATAAATAAAGAAGAAGATACATAAAAAATCAGGTAAATAATACTATAAAAAGAGATGGAAGAAAAATATACCATATAAAAAACAGATAAAAATGAAGTGCGATGAAGAATATAATTGGTCCTCGTGTGGCAAAAAAGGTCATAAAAAATCAAATTGCTCAAAGTTAAAGAAATATGTAAATATAGTAGAATTACAATAGCTAGATTGAGAATCTACTTATTCATCAGATACTGACTCATTATATAGCATAGAAGAATTAGAATAGGAAGATAGTAAAAGATTAAATGACAACACTATAGATGACAATTATCAAATACCAGATAAAAATATGTTATTAAATAAGATAAATGAATGCAGAATATACAATAAGTTTGATTGTAAAAGTAATTTTTTGGCAAATTAGAATTCACTCAAATAGTATAAAATGGACAGTATTTAGCACACCATTAGGACACTACGAACGGTTAGTTATGCCATTTGGAATTAAAAATGTACCATCAATATGAAAGTACACCTAGAGGGGGGGTGAATAGGTGTACGGCTATCTATGAACAATAATGCAGAAATTAAAAACTAATTGCAGCACACTTAGTGTAACCAACGAGTGTAGCCAAATTCTCAGTGAAGGGCTCTGGACTAACTCCTCTTAATTCCTCTGAATAAGAGTTGAGGTGCTATATGAAGCTCTCGTGGTTAAACACAAGTGAGGCACAAAACAAACACAACCAAGCATATAAGAGTGATATGATAATATGAATCAATGTAAGACACAAAATAAAAGAGAGAATTAGAGAAAGTGGATCAATCGCAAACACCGAGATATGTTTCGAGGTTCGAGCACACAGCTCTACATCCCCGCCTTCACACAGAAGGATTTTCACTAACTCATCCACACAGGACTTCCCATACTGGGAAACCTGCAATGAGATTTTGGGCATATAATAACCGGTAGTACACAACTCCTCTCTTTACAAATTACAACCTCTACACTTAGAGGCTAGGCACAAAGCCTACACAATATCAACCTCACAAATGAGGGATAGGCACAAAGCCACTCAAACAACAATCTCCTCTCACTAGAGGGAAAGGGCACAAAGCCACCACTCCAATAATCAACCTCTACACAAGAGGGATATCACAAATAAGGAGGGTTTACAACTTGGTAATCACAAAGACCATAAGCCAATTCTTTTCCCACAAAAACAAAGATCCTAATAGATAGGATAGAATGATATGCTCAAGTGAGAAAATAAAGTGTTTGGAAATGAAAACAATAAAGAAAAACACTTGGAAAAATCACAAGATAGATATTGAAATAAAGATCAAAAACCAATTTCTAAATACTCTCTTTTTCTTTGAATTTTCCAACACTTTAAAAACAAATGAAGATAGATCTTTTGAACCCAGAACTCTTTTGAAAACTTGCTGTTTAAACACTAGAGAAGTAGGAAATTTTTGCTCTCAAAATTCTTGTGGGAAAGGGCCAGAATGCCCTTTCGGTCGACCAGCCAACGGTCAAAAAAATGACCGTTGAGCCTAGCGTTTGACCGCCCGCTCAACCGTACCAGATCCAGAGAGCAATTGGTCTCTGGCCGGTCGACCAATCGGTCGACCGGGTCAAGGCTTACGGTCGACCGTCCGGTCGACCGCCCCTATCCGAGAGTGGGGTGACTTCAGTCGGTCGACCGCACGGTCGACCGGCCAAGCCAACTTGGCCTTTGTACACGTCTCGTGCACATCGATCGACCGGTCCGGTCGATCGACCACAGGTCCGGTCGACTGTTTCGGTCGACCGCCAGAGCCTGGCAGCTGATTTTCAGAACCTAAAAACTTATTTTTTTTATTATCAAATAAATCCCATAAAATCTTTAAAATTCTACAAAAATAAGTTCTTGTAT
This sequence comes from Agave tequilana, assembly GCA_038442645.1. NCBI lineage: Eukaryota > Viridiplantae > Streptophyta > Magnoliopsida > Asparagales > Asparagaceae > Agave > Agave tequilana. The sequence continues at coordinate 90,768 of JAVJIF010012372.1, forward strand.
TATCTTTGAAATACAAACATGTTTGAGTAAAAATCAAACCATGTTACAAACATTTTGAACCATTTTTGTGACTTGAAAAATTTGCCTAAAACCAAATTCTGTATTTTCCAAAACTTAGATTTTTGAAATGGAAATCCAATTTTTCCAAAACACATGTAAATACAAAAACATGATATTTAAACAGCTTTGAAGCATATAGTATATGGATAGAATCCAATATACATGAAAGAGATATATATCAATGTTTTTGACATTAAATCCAAAATAAGTTTTGTTTAAATACAAAACCCAAATATATGAATAGGTTATCAAAATAAGTTTTCTAAGAATATGAAGCATACATGTATATAGATCAAATCTAATATACATTAAACCATGTAAACTTGTTTTGATTCAATTCTATTCATGAAACCAAGATCGGTTAAACCGAAAACCAAAACCAATAAACATGAAACTTAAAACAAGCGTGTGTGTTGTGAACTTGAGCATATCACACTATCTAATCTTTAACAATGGATCTAAACTAACTATTTTAAAACAAACCAAGGTCTTCTTGTAGAGCGCCGTCTCCAAGTCGGCTCGATCCAAACGTGATCCACCGAGCTTGAGTCCAACGAGTGCTAGATATGAACTTTGACGCTCGAGCTCTTGAATCACCATGTGAAAGCTCTAAAACACCTTTGTTGAAGCTAATAACCTACTAATATCTTGGTTAAATATCTGAAACTAAATATCACAAGATTATTAGTAAACTGTAACTACATGAGTTAATCATCATCAAAACTAGAGTGGAAGGTCTCTAGGCCAACTATCTCCCCTTTTTTGAGATGACAAAACTCATGGAGTTATATATGCATGGATTAAAGTTAAGCTTTAAAGAAGCTCCCCCTTAACTCATGCATAGCAATAAACAATAAGATATGCAATGAATGGTAAACATGAATATACATAAACATGCATAAAACAATGAAAGAAACATGCTCTTGATACCAAATTTTTAAAATAAATTCCTTTTCCCTTTTTAAAATAAATATGTTCTTAAATACCAATTGAAAATATAAACTTAGAATAAACATGTTCTTTAAATGATGCTCTTGATATCAATAAAAATTTCAATTGAAAGCTTTATCAATAAAAGCAATAAAAGTTCTTGATACCAATCAAAAAGCTCTTGATACCAATTGAAAGATAATCAATAAAAGCTCTTGATATCAACAATAAAAATTTTAACAAAAGTTTTGATACCTTTTGATACCAACAAAATAAAACAACAAAACATGATTATCCATGCTCTTGATATCAATATCAACAAAACATAAAAACATCAAACAAACTCTCTTGATACCAATATGAAACAAAATTTGATATAAACTTACAAGTAAACAATAAACATGCATATAAAACTCAAATACTTCTCCGCCTTTTTGTCAATCATCAACAAAGGGGTTAAAGTAAATAATAAAATAATGTTCTCCCCTTTTTGTCTGAAACAAAAAAAATCAATAAGGGGTGAAATCAAATCAAAACATTATGATACCTATTGAAAATAATATATTAATTTAGTACATCATGATATCAATTGAAAATAAATAAACATACCAATTGAAAGTACATAAAACATATTTTTAATATAAAGTTAAATAAACATGCCTTTATTATACCAATTGAAAGTAAATAAAACATTTTGAAGAAATCAACCAAAATTGTGATATCAATTGAACGATGTAAACATATAAGTAATCTTGATACCAATTATAAAAATTAGTACCAATTGAAAGTAATTTTTCATTAGGAGCATATGATACCAAAAAAAATCAATCTCATTTTTCAAAATAAAGTGTGAGAGTAAAATACCAAAGATAAACAAAACCAATTAAAAGGTGAAATATGAATTTTCTTCCTTTTTATGAAATACCCAACAAAATGATGCATAAGCTTGTATAAGATACCAATTGAAACATAATCAATTGAAGTATAATAGTCATTTAAGAAATCAAGCTTAGCATAACCAAAATTTGTGCTCAAAGATATAGAGATATAGTAAGCACAAATAAAATATATATTTATGTATGGAATATGAATACCAATCGAAATTGATACTATTTGAAGTGTAAGCATACATATATAGAACATATATGAGTACACAAAAAAATGTCAATAGTGATACCAATTAAAAAGATCCAATGATACAAATTGAAAGTATAATAAGAATCAAGTGTATGACTCATATTCTCTACCACCCATTCATGCACATATTTTAAATAGATTTTCAATTAAGAGTATACAAGGCATGGCCGCCCAACCAGCCGCTCTTGAATGGGTAGGGGTTTTCAAAAATAAGTTTGAAAATAGTTTTAGCACAATTGATAACTCTACCATGTGAAGAATATGAACTAGTTATATGAAAAATTTGAAAACTAGTACAAAATCCTTCAAGTAAGGAATAAAACAAAAATATATTCTATAAAATATGAAAATCACTAAACCAATGTCACTCAAAATCTATATAGCACATATAATACTCATGAAAACAAACTCATGAGAAAACATTAAGTAATATGAGTGTACAAGTTTTGTGAAAGACAAGTCATGGAAATAGGCAATCAAGCTCATGATGAAATTCCTTGAAACATGAAAAACAAGAAGATCTAATTTTCATCAAAATAATTTAATCTTCAAGGCATATATATGTCTTGTACAAACTAGAGCATACATACATATCCAAATATGAATGAGTTCACAAAAGTATATGCATGAAGGCACGAGGCTCAAGGATGTATATGTATAACTATTAGTTTGGACAAAATGGACATATACATGAAGTTTAACATAAACATGAATAACATGTATAAAATAGGAATACAAGTCAAAAATGTATGAATCATCAAAACTAGATTATACTAGTACATCTAATAAGTACAAATGAGCAATTAAGCACAAACACATAATAATCTATTTGTGGCTTACTAGTTGTACAAGTATATACCTAAGTTTTAATGAAAACTAACATCTAGACATGTAATCAAAACATGAAGCATAGAAATCAAAACAAAACTTATATGATCATTATGGTAAATGAACATGCATTAGAGCTAGGACATTCACATTAGTTAAACTAAAGTGAGAACACTAAATATAAATCCATATAAACATGGGTATCTCAAATACTAATCATGTATATCACTAATCTAAATGTCATGACATTTAACATCCTACTCATAAAACATCAAAACATACTAAAAGTGAATAATATGAAAGAATGTAAACATAACGAGGAGTAAGAGATCGTCGTCAAAACCGATAAGGCACTTCTCCATATCTCCAAACCAAAGTGGTCCTCCCCCAAACTTCCCTTGAAAGTGATGCATCTAAATAGTCCTCTTTAAGCTCGAAACGCATCCACCTCAAGGCACCATCACTCTCACATCATGTGAGAGCCCATACCTACATCAAATAGAATAGGAGTGGTCTTTGGTACCCATACTCTTTTGGGTCCATGGGGGTTAGCTCCTTTCCTAACCCAAACAAATTTAGTTGATAAATTTGTATCATGTATACGATCATAACAAAACTTAGCAAGGTGGCCCTTACGTCCACAATTTGTATAAGTATACACATGAGCATACATTGTGTGATGGGTGTGTACGTGAGGAGTATGTGTATGCCATGTATGGTGTGCATGCATAGATGGAATATGTTTCTTGCGAAACATGGATTCCAACTGTATATGGTTCATGGCACAATGGCTCAAAGTGGAGCCCAAACAATCCACACTCTTCTTTAATAAACATATATCATTTTCAATCATGAAAGAAGCGGTGTATGCAATAAGTGAGCTAGAATGTGAAGCTACCCTAACATTGCAAACATGAGAATCTAAATCATTTTTCAAAGAAATATTTTTCTTGGAAACCAAATCCAAATCCTTGAAATAGAAGCAATTTTGTTTTTCAAGGATTCATTCTCTTTTAAAACAAAATCAAGTTTTGAAGTTAAAGACTCATTTTTCTTCAAAACATTTTCACAATCATTTTTTTTTCCAAAATCTTGTTTTAATTTAGAGCAAGATCAAGTTGGGATTTAAGTGAGTCACGTTCACTTGAAATCTCATCCCTTTCTTGCAAAGTAATCTCAAATCTATAAGATAAATTTTTATTTTCTTCTTTTAATCCAAAACTATCCTTTTTCAAAAGTTTATATTTTCAAATCAAATTTTCACAATTTTTAGCTAGTTCATCATTTAAGGCTTGTGCATCCATACACTCATTGCAATAAGAACTAGTACTAACATCTAGTTGAGTATCCGAGTGTACCTCAAGGGAGTCATTCCCTTGGACTCTGAAGCAACATTCGTCGGACTTATCTCGACTAGATTTTCTCTTCTTATTGATAATCGTTGTAGCTCGAAAGATGTCAAAATGTTCCACACTGTAAAAGCGGAATAATAATGAGAAAACACATGTACATATTTTTTATCAAGAGATGCTCTAAGTGCCTTATGGGCTTATGCATTGGCCTTTATATGCTTGCTATCACTAAGGTTAGATTCCTTGGTAATAGCAAGGTAAACTTTATAACCTAGGGCTTTTAAATGACAACTCATCATAACCTTCCATATATCAAGTCTAGAGATATCAAACATGGGAGGGCTATCCATGAGTGCAAACTATATGTAGATTAGATTAGCAAAACCAAGATCACACTCTTAGGTAGTTAAACCTAATATCAGGAGCGTAGGCTCTGATACCAATTGAAAGTACACCTAGAGGGGGGTGAATAGGTGTACGGCTAATCTATGAACAATAATGCGAAAATTAAAACTAATTGCAACACACTTAGTGTAACAACGAGTGTAGCCGAATTCCCGGTGAAGGCTCTGGACTAACTCCTATTGATTCCTCTGAATAAGAGTTGAGGTGCTATATGAAGCTCTCGTGGTTAAACAAAAGTGAGGCACACAAACAAACACAATCAAGCATGTAAGAGTGATATGACAATATGAATCAATGCAAGGCACAAAATAAGAGAGAGTTAGAGAAAGTGGATCAATCGCAAACACTGAGATATGTTTCGAGGTTCGAGCACACAGCTCTACGTCCCTGCCTTCACACAGAAGGATTTTTACTAACTCGTTCACACAGGACTTCCCACACCGGGAAACCTCTAATGAGGATTTTGGGCAACACAATAACCGGGAGTACACAACTCCTCTCTTTAAAAATTACAACCTCTACACTTAAAGGCTAGGCACAAGGCCTACACAATATCAACCTCACAAATGAGGGATAGGCACAAAGCCATTCAAACAATAATCTCCTGTCACAAGAGGGATAGGGCACAAAGCCACCACTCTAATAATCAACCTCTACTCAAGAGGGATATCACAAATAAGGAGGGTTTGCAACTTGATGATCACAAAGACCACAAACCAATTTCTTTTCCCACAAAAACAAAGATCCTAATAGATAGGATAGAATGATAAGCTCAAGTGAGAAAATAAAGTATTTGAAAATGAAAATAACAAAGAAAAACACTTGAGAAAATCATAAGATAGATATTAAAATAAAGATAAAAAATCAATTCCCAAATACTCTCTTTTTCTTTGAATTTTTCAACACTTTAAAAACAAATGAAGATAGATCTTTTGAACCCAAAACTCTTTTGAAAACTTGCAGTTTAAATACTAGAGAAGTAGGAAATTTTTGCTCTCAAAATTCTTGTGAAAACAGCTCTTGAATGGGGTATTTATAACCCCTAAGAAAATCTGCCCGTTGGCAGCTGGAAAGGGCCAGAATGCCCTTCCGTTGACTGGCCGGTCGACCGGCCAACGGTCAAAAAAATGATCGTTAAGCCCAGCGGTCGACCGCCCAGTCAACCGTGCCAGATCCAGAGAGCAACTGCTCTCTGGCCGGTCGACCGCCCGGTCGACCGAGCCAAGGCTTACGGTCGACCGTCCGGTCGACCGTCCCCACCGAGAGTGGGGTGACTTCAGTCGGTCGACCGCACGGTCGACCGGCCAAGCCAACTTGGCCTTTGTGCACGTCTCGTGCACATTGGTCGACTGGTCCGGTCGACCGACCACTGGTCCGGTCGACCGCCAGAGCCTGCAACTGATTTTCAGAACTTAAAAACTTGTCTTTTTATTGTCAAATAAATCCCATAAAATCTTTAAAATTCTACAAAAATAAGTTCTTGTATTATCTTTGAAATACAAACATGTTTGAGTAAAAATCAAACCATGTTATAAACATTTTGAACCATTTTTGTGACTTGGAAAATTTGCCTAAAACCAAATTCTGTATTTTCCAAAACTTAGTTTTTGAAATAGATTTTCAAAACACATGTAAATACAAAAACATAATATTTAAACAACTTTGAAGCATATAGTATATGGATAGAATCCAATATACATGAAAGAGATATATATCAATGTTTTTGACATTAAATCCAAAATAAGTTTTGTTTAAATACAAAACCCAAATATATGAATAGGTTATCAAAATAAGCTTTCTAAGAATATGAAGCATACATGTATATAGATCAAATCTAATATACATTAAACCATGTAAACTTGTTTTGATTCAATTCTATTCATGAAAACCAAGATCGGTTAAATCGAAAATCAAAACCAATAAACATGAAACTTAAAACAAGTGTGTGTGTTGTAAACTTGAGCATATCACACTATCTAATCTTTAACAATGGATCTTAACTAACTATTCTAAAATAAACCGAGGTCTTCTTGTAGAGCGCCGTCTCCAAGTCGACTCGATCCAAACATGATCCACCGAGCTTGACTCCAACGAGTGCTAGATATGAACTTTGACGCTCGAGCTCTTGAATCACCATGTGAAAGCTCCAAAATACCTTTGTTGAAGCTAATCACCTACTAATATCTTGGTTAAATATCTGAAACTAAATATCATAAGATTATTAGTAAACTATAACTACATGAGTTAATCATCATCAAAACTAGAGTGGAAGGCCTCTGGGCCAACACAATATTTTAAAAAAAATGGATATATTTAGTAAATACTATGATTTCACTTGTGTATATATAGATGATGTTTTAATAGCGAAACTCCAAAAGAGCATAAAAAATATTTAACATTAGTATTCAAAGAATTCATAAAAGAAGGTATAATCATTAGTAAGAAGAAAATGCTAATAGAACAAAAGAAAATAGAATTTTTAGGATTAGAATAAAAAAATAGTATTGTAGGATTACAAAACCATATAGCCACAAAGTCTTTAAAAATCTCTAATAAATTAGAAAATACTAAACTATTACAACAATTTGTAGGAATACTAAACTATTCTAAACCTTTCTTTTCTTATTTAAGTAAATTTACACAACATTATACAATAAATTATAAAAAATGGTCAAAAATATTTTAACAATAAAGATGTAAAGGTTGTACAAAAACTAAAGGAATTAATAAATAAATGACCAAAATTAACTTTACTATTAGCTGAATCTACCAAAATTGTTCAAACAGATGCCTCGAAAAATACTTGGGGAGCAGTATTATTACAAGAGTTAGATAATAAAAGAACAATATGTAGATATGGTAGTGGAACATTTTAAAGTTAAAATAGTAATTTCTTTAAATGCAGAAATTCAGGCTATTATAGAAGCAATAAATAAATTTAGGATATTTCTAGATAAATAATTTATCATAGAAACAGATAGCAAAAATACAGTAAAATATGAAAAAGGGAACACCTAGAGGGGGGGGGGGGTTGAATAGGTGTTAGTGCTAATCTAAAACTTAATGCAAAACTAAGTGCGCTAAATGCGGAAGCTAATGCAAATCTTGCACAAACTTAATACAACACAACAAGTGTAGCCGAATCCCCGTGAAGGGCTCTGGACTAACTCCTCTTGATTCCCCTTGAATGGGTTGAGGCGCTATGTGAAGCTCTTGTTGGTTAGGTATAAGTTAGGCACACACACAAGCAAGCCAAGCAAATAAGGATGAATAGCAATAAGAATATATGCAAGGCACACAAGCAAATAGATATGTATGATATGAATTATGCTCAATACAAGAAAATATGATATGAATGAAGTATGATGCTTTGCACAAATGTAAAGAGAGAGAGAGAGAGAGTTTAGAGACAAGTGGATCAAACGCAAACACAATGATATGTTTCGAGGTTCGAGCACCCTTGCTCTACATCCCCGCCTACACCACCGTGTAGGATTTCTAATCCACTATACCGTCCACCGAGGACTCCCACCGAGGGAACCTTCACCGAGAAGGATTTTTACAACAATGGAGTACCGAACTCCTCTCTCAAACAACCACCTCACAACCGAGGGGTAGGCCCGTAGCCAATACAACAACCAATCCACCTCACACTTGAGGGATACAAACCAACAACCACTCCACCTCACCAAGAGGAGTAACACCAATCTCCACCTCACAATAGAGGGAGCAAACCAACAACCCAAATCACAACCTCAACCTCTACCAAAGAGGGAGCAACCAAGAAATCAAGGGTTTACAACAAGTGGTATCTTTTAACCACAAACCTCTTTCCTTTTCTTTTTCCACAAAACAAATGATCCTAATAGATTAGGATAGAAGATAGCTCAAGTGTGGAAAACTAGGTGTTTGGAAAACAAGCAACAAAGAAAAACACTTGGGAAAATTCTTGCAAAAGATATAGAATGAAAACCAAAACAAATCTCCCAAAATATTCTTTTCTTTGATTTTTCCAAAAACCTAAAAACAAATAAGATGAATTCTTTTAGCACAAAAACTATTTTGAAAACTTGTTTAAACACTAGAGAAACACTGAAATTTTTCTTCTTGAAAACCTTAACAAAACAGCCCAAGAGATGGGGTATATATAGCCCCAATACAAAACTAGCCGTTAGAGCTGAGCTGGCAGCTCTGACAGGTAACGGTCGACCGGCCCGGTCGACCGCCAACGGTCGGAAATATGACCGTTGGGCAACTGCGTTCGACCGGCCCGGTCGACCGAAACAAACAGAGAGCACTGTAAGTGCTCCGGTCGACCGTCCCAGTGCCCCAAAACGTGCACAGAATTGTGCACGTCGGTCGACCGGCCCGTCGACCGACCTCAGCCTTAGTCGACTAGTCAGGCTACTAGTCGACTTGGTTGAAGCCTGAAACAAAAACTAGGTCAGAAAAACTGGGAAAATATTTTTCTAAAAATCTTTTAACACTTCTAAAAATCACCAAAAATAGTTTTATCATTTTATATGGAAACACAAACTTGTGATAAAAATTTCAAGACATATATCAATCATATCAATTCATTTTTGTGTCTTGCCAATTTTTATCAAAACCAACACTTGTATTTTATCAAACTTGATTTTTCAAAACATGAATAGAATAGTCAAAATAAGTTTGTCTAGCAAGTTAAACCGTGTATGTATATCTAGAATACATCTAATATACATAGAAATAAAGTAAACTTGTTTGATCTACTATTCATGAAAACCAAATCCAAAACATAAATCTTTTGTGTGTTGTGTGCACTTGAGCATATCAACTAGGCTAAACTTACAAATGGATCTAAAACATACTATCTAAACTATGGATACCTAAGTCTTCTTGACGATCTTCATCTTCAAGTTGACTTGCTCCAAAACTCCATCCATGGGCTAGGCAATGTGTGATCTTGACGCTTTGGCCCTGGAATCATCATGAAAAGCTTCTAAACACCTTGTTGAAGCTAAACACCAACTAATATCTTGGTTAATGATCTGAAACTTAAACAACACAAGATTATTAGTAAACATCACTACATGAGTTAATCATCATCAAAACTAGGGTGGAAGGCCTTTGGGCCAACAATCTCCCCCTTTTTGATGATGACAAAACTCATGGAGTTATATATGCATGGATTAAAGTTAAGCTTCAAAGAAGCTCCCCCTTAACTCATGCATAGACATAAATAATAAGATATGGAAATGAAGCACATGAATATGTATGCAAGTATGGAGATAAAACATGCAACAAGCATAAATCAAAATCTTTTTCTCTTATTTGCAATACAAAAACATATATGCATAAATAATAAGGAAGACAAATACTTCTCCCCTTAAGCAATGAAAACATGCATATAAACTCAAATACTTCTCCCCCTTTTGTCAATCATCAACAAAGGGTTCAAAGTAAAATCAAATCAAACAAATTTTTCTCCCCCTTTTTATCAACAAAAAGATCAAGAAGGGTTACTATAAACAACATGATATCAATAGATAAATATGTCAATGAAGCATCTTGATATCAATTGAAAATAAACAAAGATCAATTTGTTATATGCTATATACATTCATGAAGAGGAAAACGCTAAGTTAGCTTCCTATACATATGCATTACATGAAAGAGGGATGTTAAGCCCTAATTCACATAACACACACTATGTAATGCATAAGAGGAGATGTGAAGCTCCCCCTACACACGTGTACACATAACGAAGAGATGTTAAGCTCTTCAATACAAGATACACTCATCATGAATCTATATGCATATAGTCAATACAAATCAAAACTTTTGTATTTTTCTTAAAAAAATTTTTGGATACCAATTTTAAGCAAAAACACATGAACATCTTGATATCAATTGAAATTCAACATATAAATTTTGAATGTTTAAACAAAATTTTGATACCAATTATAAAAAAATTTCATATTAACCATATGATACCAATAAGAAATTTTCAATCATAAAGTAAAGGAGTGGGAAACAAATATCAATTGAAAAATCACAAATGAAAGACAAAATTAATTTTCTCCCCCTTTATGAAATACCAACTAAAAAGATGCATGGGCTTGATACCAATTTAAAAAGTAATCAATTGAAACAAAATTGAAGCTCAAGCACTAGCATAACCACGATTTTGTGAAAAATTTATATCTTAAGCACAATAAAAAAGTATATGTGTATGAAATAGAATGAGTACCAATCACCAATAGATGATACCAATTGAAAATATACATACACAATAAACATATGAGTATACACAAAGGTCAAAATGATACCAATTGAAAGAGTTCAATGATACCAATTGACATAACAATAAGATCAAATGTATACTTCATATTACTATACCTCCCAATCAAGGTTCAAGTTTTAAATGATTTTCATTTTAAGCATACAAGACCATGATCTCCCTTCCAACCTCCCATAGATGGTAGGGGTTTTCAAAAATAGATTTGAAAATGTAGTTTTGTTTGAAAATCACTCCCAAATTGAAGAATACGAACTAGTCAAAATGAAAGACTTGTTAACTAGTGCGAAATCCTTCAAGCAAGGAATAAACTAAAAATAAATTTCATGAAACATGAAATCCACATGATAATCAACACTCTAATCCAATTAAGCACAATTTTGACTCATGAAAACAAAATATGAGCAAGCAATAAAAGTGAGTATACATATAAAGTGTGAATATCATAATCATGAAAATTTTCATTAAGCTCAATTATTCCTTAATCATGAAAACACGAAAATCATCAAACTTATTCAATCTTCATGGCATATGTATGTCTAATACAAACTAAAGTATACATACATATCTAAAACACAACGAGTCCACAAAATATATGCATTAAGGCACGTGGCTCAAAAGGATAAACATGTATATCTAATAGTTTGGACAAGATAGACATATACATGAAGTTAAACAATTAAACACAAAATCAAACTAAATCTTCACCAAAACGAATTTCATTTCAAGGTATATGTATGATTTGTCAACATAATAAGTATACATACATATCCCTAACACAATTGAGTCATATATAGATTTGCATGAAAGGCAAATGACTCAGGGGTATACATGTATATCTTAAAGTTTGGCAATACAAACATATACATGAAGTGAAAAACTCATAAAACAAATCCAAAATGGGAATACAAGTTTAAAATGTATGAATCATCAAAACTAGACTATACTAGCACATCTAATGGGTTCAAATAAGCAATCAAGCCCAAACATATATAAATTTATTTGTGGCCCACTATATGTACAAGTATAAATCCTAGTCTTAATGAAAACTAACATCTAAACAAGTAATCTTAACATGAAGCATCAAACACAATAAAGAAATCACCATGATAAAAACTAAAACATGATTATTATGTAAATTCACATGTATTAGATTCATGATGTACATTATAGTTTAAAAACAAAGTGAGAACACTAAGAATGGTTCATACAAGCATGTGTGTCTCAAATACTATATATGTATGTCAAGGATCTAATAATCATGGCATTTACATACTAATCCAAAGACAATGAATCATGCTATAAAACATCAAGGATATGAAATACAAAACATATATGATCAATATGTACATGCATGTGCATTAGATCTAGGCCATACAAATTAGTTTAAGAAATATAAGTCCATATAAAACATGGATGTTTCAACCAACTAATAAGTATAACACTAATCTAATTAACATGGCATATTCATGATGATCACTAAACATCAAATCATGCTATGAGAAATAAACATGGAAAGCATGTAAACATAAGGAGTTAGAGATTCGATACCAAAACCAATGAGAGCATCGCTCTATTTCTCCAAAACAAAGGTGGTCTTCTCCACCAAATCTTCCTTGAAAGTGATGCATCCAATTGATCTCCTTTAAGCACGGAACGCATCCACTCCAAGGTGTCATCACTCTCACGTCATGTGAGAGCCCACACCTACATTAAATAAAGGAGGGGTGGTCTTTGGTACCCATATCTTGTTGGGTCCATGGGGGTTAGTTCTTCTCTAACCCAAACAAACTTCTTGCTAAATTCTCAACATGTAAACGATCATAGCAAAATTTAGCAAGATGACCTTTTCGGCCACAATGTGTACATGTGTACACATGAGCATACATGTGTTGATGGTGTCCGTGTGGAGCATGTGTATGCCGTGGAGGGTGTGCATGCATAAAAGTTGGAATTGTTTCTTTCGAACCAAGGTTTCCAAGCGTGTATGGTTCATGGCACATTGGCTCATAGTGGAGCCCAAACATCCATTTTCTCTTCAACATATTTATATCATTTTAATCATAGAAGAAGTGGAGCATGCAAGGGGTGGAGTGTGTGATACTACCCTAGCATGGCAAACATGAGCATCAATCTTATTTTGTAAAGCAACATTTTTCTTTAAACAAACATTCAAATCATTTGAAATAGAAATAATTTTATTTTTCAAATCAACATTTTCTTTTAAAACAAAATCAATTTTTGAAGATAAGTTTTCATTTTCTTCAAAATAGCATGGCAATCATTTTTATTTTTCAAAAAGTTATTTTCTTTAAGTGCAAGATCAAGTTGAGATTTTAATGAATCCCTCTCATTAGCAATCTCCTCTTTCTCTTGCAAACAACATCAAGTTTAGAATACAAACTTTTTTTCTTTTTTTCAATTTTCTAGACTTTTCTTTTTCAAAATCTTATATTTTTCTATTAACTTTTCACATACAATTGATAGTTCTTCATTCAAGGCATGGGGATCAACATAATCATTACATGAAGAACTAGCACTATCATCACAGTCTAAGTGGGGTTCCGAATGTACCTCAAGGGAGTCATTCCCTTGGACCATGAAACATTGTGACTCGGACTCTCCACTAGATTCCTCTTCTTGAATTTGCACTTGAAGCTCGGAGTGTGGTTTTGTTGTCAACAAATTCCACACTGCAAAGGCGGAATCAATGTTAGAAACACGTAAAAGATAATCTTTAGATAAAGTGCTTCTAATGGCCTCTGGGGCTTGTGCATTGGCCCCTATATGATTGCGATCACTAAGGAAGGATTCCTTGGTAATAGCAAGATAAACTTTATGACCTAGGGTTTGTAAATAAACGGTCATCCTAATCTTCCAAACATGATGTTGGAAGGGTCATACATAGGTGGGGTCATGAAGGCCATGGTAAACTATATGAGTGTGCAAACAAGCAAATGCAAACAAGATTAGCCTAAATTGAGGATCTTTTACTCTAGGTTGTTAGACCAAATCAGAGTACCAAGCTCTGATACCAATTGAAAAAGGAAACACCTAGAGGGGGGTGAATAGGTGTTAGTGCTAATCTAAAACTTAATGCAAACTAAGTGCGCTAAATGCGGAAGCTAATGCAAATCTTGCACAAACTTAATACAACACAACAAGTGTAGCCGAATTCCCCGTGAAGGGCTCTGGACTAACTCCTCTTGATTCCCCTTGAATGGGTTGAGGCGCTATGTGAAGCTCTTGTTGGTTAAGTATAAGTTAGGCACACACACAAGCAAGCCAAGCAAATAAGGATGAATAGCAATAAGAATATATGCAAGGCAACACAGCAAATAGATATGTATGATATGAATTATGCTCAACACAAGCAAATATGATATGAATGAAGTATGATGCTTTGCACAAATGTAAAGAGAGAGAGAGTTTAGAGACAAGTGGATCAAACGCAACACAATGATATGTTTCGAGGTTCGAGCACCCTTGCTCTATATCCCCGCCTACACCACCGTGTAGGATTTCCAATCCACTATACCATCCACCGAGGACTCCCACCGAGGGAACCTTCACCGAGAAGGATTTTTACAACAATGGAGTACCGAACTCCTCTCTCAAAACAACCCACCTCACAACCGAGGGTAGGCCCGTAGCCAATACAACAACCAATCCACCTCACACTTGAGGGATACAAACCAACAACCAACTCCACCTCACCAAGAGGGAGTAACACCAATCTCCACCTCACAATAGAGGGAGCAAACCAACAACCCAAATCACAACCTCAACCTCTACCAAAGAGGGAGCAACCAAGAAATCAAGGGTTTACAACAAGTGGTATCTTTCAACCACAAACCTCTTTCCTTTTTCTTTTTCCACAAAACAAATGATCCTAATAGATTAGGATAGAAGATATCTCAAGTGTGAAAAACTAGGTGTTTGGAAAACAAGCAACAAAGAAAAACACTTGGGAAAATTCTTGCAAAAGATATAGAATGAAAACCAAGACAAATCTCCCAAAATATTCTTATCTTTGATTTTTCCAAAAACCTAAAAACAAATAAGATGATTCTTTTTAGCACAAAACTATTTTGAAAACTTGTTTAAACACTAGAGAAATACTGAAATTTTTCTTCTTGAAAACCTTAACAAAACAACCCAAGAGATGGGGTATATATAGCCCCAATACAAAACTAGCCGTTAGAGCTGAGCTGGCAGCTCTGACAGGTAACGGTCGACCGGCCCGGTCGACCGCCAACGGTCGGAAATATGACCTTTGGGCAACTGCGGTCGACCGGCCCGGTCGACCGAAACAAACAGAGAGCACTGTAAGTGCTCCGGTCGACCGGCGCGGTCGACCGTCCCAGTGCCTCAAAACGTGCACAAAATTGTGCACGTCGTCGACCGGCCCGTCGACCGACCTCAGCCTTAGTCGACTAGTCAGGCTACTAGTCGACTTGGTTGAAGCCTGGAACAAAAACTAGGTCAGAAAAACTGGGAAAATATATTTTCTAAAAATCTTTTAACACTTCTTCTAAAAATCACCAAAAATAGTTTTATCATTTTATGGAAACACAAACTTGTGATAAAAATTTCAAGACATATATCAATCATATCATTCATTTTTGTGTCTTGCCAATTTTTATCAAAATCAACACTTGTATTTTATCAAACTTGATTTTCAAAAACATGATAGAATAGTCAAAATAAGTTTGTCTAGCAAGTTAAACCATGTATGTATATCTACAAAACATCTAATATACATAGAAATAAAGTAAACTTGTTTTGATCTAATATTGCATGGAAACCAAATCCCAAACATAAATCTTTTGTGTGTTGTGTGCACTTGAGCATATCAACTATACTAAACTTTACAAATGGATCTAAAACCACTATCTAAACTATGGATACCTAAGTCTTCTTGACGATCTTCATCTTCAAGTAGACTTGCTCCAAACTCCATCCATGGCTAGGCAATGTGTGATCTTGACGCTTTGGCCCTGGAATCATCATGAAAAGCTTCTAAACTCCTTCTTGAAGCTAAACACCAACTAATATCTTGGTTAATGATCTGAAACTTAAACAACACAAGATTATTAGTAAACATAACTACATGAGTTAATTATCATCAAAACTAGGGTGGAAGGCCTTTGGGCCACAAACAAAAATATGTAAACCAAATAAATTGTAAAACATTCATATCAGTTAGGCCATAGAAGATAGTTAGATTTCATAAACCTAATAACAGGTAATGATATAAACCAATTTAAACATATTAAAGGTCGTGACAATTTTTAGTAGATATTCTATTTAGAGAATCAATAGATCTTTTCCATGCAGGTATTAGAAGTACTTTAAAATATTGCCAATAGTGATTGCTCATCAATAGTGTAAAAATACATTCTATATTGTCGAGTCAATATCCTTGTCACTAATAGCGTATAAAGAGCATCACTGAGTCAATAATCAGTAGCATCAATAGTTATGTTGCATAAAGTACATATTATTGCATCATCAAAAGAAAGTTGCCCTTGTTTGCATTAAAAAAAAGCCAACATCATCAATAGAATTAAAATTCAATCATGGCTACTAGGAAAAATGCTTCTATTGACCATTATCAAGTTAGTAAATCACAATTATTTAAAACCTTTTCAAATAATATGTCAAGACCTAGGCAAGACAAAGGCAAACGTCCAATAGTCTATTCCTCTAGTTTACCACTAGAGCATGTAGTGGAATCTAAACTCTTAGATTTTCACGAACGTCTAATATTCTTCGAGATAACTAGAAAGTAGCTTACTGAAGATATGATATAGACACTTTCTGCTAAATTGTACCACAAAATCTTTTCTCTACTTTGTGCACTTGAAATTGAACTACATCAAAAGATAAACCGGCTTCCTTATTCTTATCGCTCTGGAACTCATCATGTCAAATTACCATATAATTGGGGCATTATCCCTCAGATCAAACTCATCTTGACCCCCGACACCAAAAAATCTAAAAAAATTTAGGTCATAGAAAATGGCCTCTGTTATGGACTTGTCTCTCATTCTTACCATCTCAGAATTAGACTATTTCCTACTCTTACTCAAGCTTCATTAAAACTCAGGGGAATATGTATTGATAAATTATACTTCAGATTTATCTCCATACCACCAGTATGGGTATCAACCCAATACTATCTTGCTCAACATTTGGTTCTAGTATCAGAATATTATGGATGGTGGAATTCTGAGCCTGAAAAGTTATTGAAGCAGTAGGGGCGAAAATAACACATGGCCAAATCTATCCAAGCAGTTACAAACCTATTGTTTATTGAGATGATATGGCTAATAATATAGGCTTTGGTGACATAGACCTCAGAGATTTAACAAAAATTTACAACCAGGGTTTCATATTTTTCATCATTCTCCAAAATGGATATTTGTCGCAAACGCAGAAGGGATACTTAAGGCCATTATTCCAAAATTCACAGGAGAATTCATCTTTAGAAATTCTTAACTGACATGATGAAGTGATGGAAGTCATCTTAGATATCCTTTGGTTGGAAACAGCAAGAGGATTCTTATCTTTAGTTGATTGAGCATTGGGGAGCCATCAACTGTGCTTAAAGACACCTTTACTCATGGAGGTTTTTGGGTTGGTGCAGTCAACATCAACTCTTTTCCTTCCTTGAGAAGTGAGAAAAGAATCTTTGTGTGAAGTCTGTTTGTTAGTATGGTTGGTAATATCATATCAACCTCCTGTTTTTGGTTTGCTTTCAATGTGATGTGATTTACCTTTCCTGTGTGAAGTGATTTGTTCTATCGTGGAATGTAAGATTCTTTAAGTTTCATTGTAAACAAAGTTGGAGTCCGGAGCTTTGAAAAATCTATAAATAGAAGGATCGCAGCAAAGTAAAGAAGGCACAAGAACAAAATAAAAGAAGTTACAAGAACACAAAGAAAAGAATTCTGTGTGAGAGAATACCACTTGCAAAGTTTTTTATAATTTTTGTAAGTTTGACGACAAGCTCATTTTTCTAGTCTGAAGACAATTTGTCATAACTACTTCCTACTTCCTTCAATAAGTCAATAAGTTATATGTGTGTAGTTTGTAACCTTTCAATCTGTTAATATTAATGGCTTGTGAGTAGTTTTATTATAAAGATGTATTGGAAGGGTTTTTATATCTTATAAGCAATTTTAAAACGATCGAGCAAGGTATTTTACTCTGATTTATCAATTTTATTTCTATTTTAGATTTTATATTTCACTTTCTTATAATCCTTGCCTATAAATATCTAAGTCGAAAGATTGGTACTACCCTCTGAGTCATTGTCCCGTTCAGGAGTGAGGAGAAGTCTTGCTTGTAGGTCATTTGTTAGCGTGGATAGGCGTTGTTAAGACTGCTGATAAGAACCACTTCCCCTTAACTATAAAATTTGATCTCCTCCTTCTATACGAGGGGGCATACAGAGAAAAAAATCTATAACAGAGCTTGAAGTCTCACTATAATCATTTTACTTTAATGGACCCTTTCTCTTTTGGCATCATGGTTTTTTTCTTAATGGGATTTTTCATGTAAATTCTCTAGCGTTTGCATTGTTCTTTTCTCTATCTTCAAAATCCCATTACAAATTAATTATAGATAAATTCTCCTGAGGATTTACCCCTATATTTTAGTGCTTTTATTGAGATTTTGAGTTACTCATAAAGTTCTCCCATCCTTGTACCCTCCTCAAAAAAACCTCATTGATAATAGAGATAGCCCCATCCAAGAAGAGAACCTCCAGAGCCATAGCTGCAGCATCCTCCAAGACAAAATCGGTGGCCGTTGAAGGCATTGGAGCCGTCAAACCCTCCTATCCTTCAAACGTTCACATTGAAGAAGTTGATGGAGAATTCTCTCCTCCAGCTATCATGCCCGAGGTGGGTAAATCATCTTGAAGCACAACATTTCACTGAAAGTCAACTTCTCCTGATGTTTGCCAGCCTCTAAAAATAATTGGAACAACAACGAACAGAGATGGCTCGTGAATGTAAGCAAGCTGCCCTAGAGAGAGACGCGACCGCCCGCATCCAAAAATTAGCTCCTTACTCAGATCGAGATCCTCCAAAAGTCATAGCCTTCTAAGCATTCCGAGGGGGAGGGTTCCTGACCTCTTCTGTCTCCATCCTTGTCAATGAAAACACATGCATCGAGAGCAATCAGAAATATGATAGGTCACTCTCCCCGAGAGGCAGCCATAATTCTGAGAACTAAGAGTCGCGAAAGTGTAAATCACCTAGAAGGGGGAGTGAATAGGTGATGGCTAATCTAATGACCACTAAATGCGGAATTAAAACTTATATGATGCAAACTAAATATTCTAAACTAAACACCACGTATAACACAAGAGTGTTGCCGAATTCCCCGTGAAGGGCTCTGGACAAACTCCTCAAGATTCCTCTAAATAAGAGTTGAGGTGCCGCGTTGGCTCTCTTGGTTGAATACAAGTGTTAATAAACAATCCCCAAGCATAGAACAATAAGCACACAATATATCAAGCATGTAAAAATAAACACAATAGAAGCATACAAGATATAAATAAGGAGATAGAGAGAGAGTGAGCAATCGCAAACACAAGAGATTTGTTTTGAG
The DNA here is from genome assembly GCA_038442645.1 of Agave tequilana. Taxonomy (NCBI): domain Eukaryota; kingdom Viridiplantae; phylum Streptophyta; class Magnoliopsida; order Asparagales; family Asparagaceae; genus Agave; species Agave tequilana. The sequence goes on from JAVJIF010012372.1 coordinate 110,385, forward strand.
GTTCGAGCACCCTTGCTCTACATCCCCGCCTTTGACACTACGAAGGATTTTCACTAGAATCGATCCCACCGGATCACTCCTCGGTGCCGCAACACCTACAAGCTCTCGGACTCCCTAGTCCGTACACACCACAAGCCCACTAGCTCGACGAGGCCGCACCTCAAACACCGAGTTCCCACTAGAACCCGAAACAATGCGAACACACACGTCCACCTCCTCAAAGAACAAAGATGAACTTTGGTGATCACAACTCTTTGATCACCTAAAAATCCTCTCACAACCAATCCCTATAGGTAGATATATCAATGGATAGCTCAAGTGTTTGTGAGAAAAACAAGGATTGAAATGGTGGAGGAAAAACACAAGAAATCACTCTTGAAATACTCTTGATAAACTCTCTTTTGATTTGAAAATATTTGCTCTAAAACTTATGGATATAACCACTGAAAGAGTGGAAAAACTAGCCCAAAAACTTCTTCTAAATCTTAGAGAAAACAGCCCCCAAATGGCCCAATTTTAGAGTTAGAAAAACTAGCCGTTGGGAGCCAGATGGCCTGACGGTCGACCGCTCGGTCGACCGTCAGCGGTCAGATTTCTGACCATTGGGGCAGCGGTCGACCAGCCCGGTCGACCGAACCTCTGGAATAGAGAGCAGACTCTCTGCCGGTCGACCGTCCCGGTCGACCGAGGATTTTCAGAGAGCAAATCTCTCTGGACGGTCGACCGTCTCGGTCGACCGACCCTCCAGCCAGATACTGGCGTGCACGATGTGCACGTCGCGCGGTCGACCGGCCCGGTCGACTGGTTGAAGCCAGGTCAGGGATTTCTGGGAAAGAAAACTTGGTCATTTTGGCTCAATAAAAATCCCATAAAATTATTAAAAATCTCCAAAAATAGTTTTACCAATATACTTTGATAGACAAACATGCTTGCACAAAATCAAGGCATGTTACAAATAATTTGGACTATTTTTGTAACTTGGAAATTTTGGTTTAAAACAAGCTCTTGAATCAAACTGTGCTAGCTCTAAAACTTGACTTTAAATCCTTTATTGAAGCTACACACCTACTAGATCTTGATTATGAATCTGAGACTAAATAACACAAGATCATTAGTACTATAGCTACATGAGTTGATCATCATCAAAACTAGAGTGATGGGCCTTTGGGCCAACAATCTCCCCCTTTTGATGATGACAAAATCATGAAGTTATATATGCATGGATTAAAGTAAAGTTCCAAAGAAGCTCCCCCTTAACTCATGCATACCAAATAAACAAATAAATATGCAATGAAAGCTCATAAATATGTATGCAAATGTATGGAGATAAACATGCATAAGCAAGCATGAAACACATCAAATTCTTTTTCTCCTATTTGCAACATAAAATATATATATGCATAAACATAAATACTTCTCCCCTTTATGAATAAAACAAGGAAAACATGCATATATACCAAAATACTTCTCCCCCTTTTTGTCAATCATCAACAAAGGGGTTAAAGTAAAAACAAAATCAACAAAATTTTCTCCTCCTTTTTGTCATAAACAGAGATCAATAAGGGGTGAAATCAAAGCAATCAAATAAAAGGTATATGCGATATACATTCATGAAGAGGAAGACGCTAAGTTAACTTTTCTACATATATGCATTACATGAAGAAGCGATGACAAGCCCCAATTCACATAACACATAATCTGTAATGCATAAGAGGAGATGTGAAGCTCCCCCTACACACGTGTATCACATAAAGAAGAGTTGTCAAGCTCCTCAATACAAGATACACTCAACATGAATCTATATGTAGAAGAGATGTTAAGCTCTCCTTGCATATAGGTAATACAAATCAAAAATGTTTTGATTTTTAATTGTTCAAACAAATTTTTAATTTTTCTCAATAAACAAATTTTGAGATATCTTAGTAAATCATAAAATTTTAAGGTATCACTTGTAATCAAATTTTAAGAAATACCAATTGAAAAAAATCATGTTGATACCAATTGTAAATAAACATTACAAATTTTGAATTTTTTAAATAGGCAATACATATTGATACCAATTGTAAATTTATAACAAATTTGAAATAGAAACATATTGATATCAATTCAAAAGCCATGCATAAGCTTTATTAAAATATCAATTGAGATACCAATTGAAAATAAAGTTTTAACTTAAGCATAGCATAACTTTGCGCTTTAAATATGTAAACCAATTGTAAAGCAAGCACACAAAAATCATATATATGTATGAAAAGAGAATACCAATAGCAATTGATATTATGGAAATAATGAAGCATACATATATAGAAAACAAAATATGAGTATATACAGAATTATCAATTTAGATACCAATTGAAGAGATCCAATTATACCAATTGAAAATAACAATGTAAATCAAGTATATAACTCATAACCTACCACCCTTTATATGTACAAGGTAAAGGATTTTCCATAAAACTTACAAGGCATACTCGCCCAGCCATCCGCCCATGAATGGTATAGGAAGGGTTTTCGAAAATAGGGTTTGAAAACATTTTATAGTGAAAACCATTACCCAATTGAAGAATAATAACTAGTTAAAAATAATTTTTGAAACTAGTTAAAGATCTTTCAAAAACATAAATCAAATCATATGTTTTTCATGAATCATCCAAATACACAAATTCGACACTCAAAGTCCATGAAGTTCAAAAATAATCATTGAATAAAGTCATGAATAAACAAATAAAAGGTGAGTGCACAAGAATCATGTAATTAGCATTTTCCATGAAATTAATCAATAAAGCTTATGAATATAATTTTTTTCAGACAAAACATGAAAATTCATTTTCATTTTTAAAACAAACTTCTAGGTATATGTATGATTATATCCAAACTAACAATATGCATACATATCCAAATATAAAAGAGTCCATGATGTAAATTGCATGAAGGCAAATGACTCATGGGGTATACATGTATATTTATTAGATTTGAATACAAGATACATATACATGAAGTAAAACATAAAAATAGGTAAAATAAGTGTAAATGAGAGAATCATCAAAACTAGGCTATACATGTGCATATAATGAGTACAAATGAACGATGAAGTGCAAACATATATGAATCAATTTGTTGCTCACTACTTGTACACGTATATACACAAGTTTTAATAAAAACTACATTTAAACTAGTATTTACCACATGAAGCATAAAAACAAATAAAACATGAACATGCTAAAATATCATAAATGAACAAAGCATGTACATAAACTAGGAGTTTTTAGAGATAGTTACCAAACCAAAGAACTATGCTCCAAACCTCCAAACATGGTGGTTGTCCCACCAAACCTCCTTGATAGCGGTGCATCAAATATGTGTCCATCAAGTCTATGTGCATCCACCATCAAGGCATCTTTCCTCTCACGTTTTGTGAGAGCCCTCACCTACATCAAAAACAAAAGGTGGGGATTTTGGTACCCATTTTCTTTTGGGTCCTTGAGGGTTAGCTTTATAAGGGGTCCAAACATATTTATTAGTAAAATTTAAAGAATTTATCTTATCATAACAAAATTTTGCTAAATGGCCTTTGCGACCACAATGTGTACATTTGTACACCTTAGAATGCATATGTGTGTGAGTGTGAGCATGACGTGCAACATGAGCATATGCATGATGAGGATGATGTGCATGAACATGTGGAGTTTATTTCTTTGAAAACAGGGTCTCCAATCTCTTATGATTAAATGCACATTTGCTCAAAGTTGAGCTCAAACAATTAATCCTATTTTTCAAAACATTTATCTCATTTTGATTAATGTGGCATGAAAAGCATGGTGAGATATAGAATCATTTTTTTTTATTCTTTTTTAGAAACTTTTTCTTTTCTTTTTCAATCATTTTTTTTAAAGAAGTGTTTTCTTTAAAAGCAACTTCCTTTTGTTTCTCCACCAAAACAATTTTATTTTTCAAATTTGTGTTTCCTTCACAAAGATCATTTAATTTAGACATTAAGGAAACATTCTCATTTTTCAAAAACTCATTTTCTTTTGAAATAATTTCAAAATTTTCTTATAAAAAATCTTTTTCATTTAACATGCAATCAAAATTCTTTTTCATTTTCTATTATCTTCTTTTAGCATGTCATATTTTCCTAAGAGTTGTTGACAAAACATGCAAGCTCATCATATGAAATGTTTATCTTCATCTACCTTGGATTCGGTAGTTACCTCAAGGGGTTATCCCCTTGGACCATGTAGCACAAGTTTGGAGGTGTCACTTCCAACATCTGAGTCGCTCCTCGCATAAGATAGATCTTTTTCGCCAAGGGATGAGGGTATTCCATGCTACAAAGCCGAATCAATATTAGAAACCTAGATAAATAATCATCATTTAGGATTGATTTTATAGCATGAATGGCTTTTGCATTAGCCTCAAAATTATTGCCATTTAAACAATATGAATTTTTAATTGTAGCAAGATAAACATGAATACCTAGGCCTTTGAGGAATAAAGACATCTTAACCTTCCAAGTTTGGATGTTAAGAATGTCAAAGGTGGGAGGTGTCATGAAGTCCATGGTGTGTGTACAAATATTGTGATTAGTCTAAAAATGAGGATCTTTAACTCTAGGTTTATGGCCCAAATCAAGAGCACTTGGCTCTGATACTAATTGTAAAAATCACCTAGAGGGGGGGTGAATAGGTGATGGCTAATCTAAAGGTCACTAAATGCGAAATAAAAACTAATATGATGCAAACTAAATTCTTACACTAAACACCACGTATAACACAAGAGTGTAGCCGATTCCCCGTGAGGGCTCTGAACTAACTCCTCAAGATTCCTCTAGATAAGAGTTGAGGTGCCGCATTGGCTCTCTTGGTTGAATACAAGTGTTAGTAAACAATCCCCAAGCATATATCGATAAGCACACAATATATATATATCAAGCATATAAGATAAACACAAAATAAGTATGCAAGATATAAAGACAAAGAGATAGAGACTGAGCAATCGCAAACACGGAGATTTGTTTCGAGGTTCGAGCACGCTTGCTTTACATCCCAACCTTCAACCGTTGAAGGATTTCCACTATAAACGATCCACCAGATCACTCGGTGCCGCAACACCTACAATTTTCCACTAGAACTCTTGGACTCTCTAGTCCCGTACACACCGTAAGCCCACAAGCTCGCCAAGGCCGCACCTCAAATACCGAGTCCTCACTAGAACCTGAAACACCGCGAACCCGCAAGTCCGCCTCCTCAAAGTACAAAATAGTACTTTTGGTGATCACAACTCTTGATTCACCTAAAATCCTCTCACAACAAATCCTTCTATAGGTAGATATAGCAATGGATGGCTCAAGTGTTGTGTGAGAAAACAAGGATTGAGATGGTGGAGGAAACTTAAGAAAATCACTTCTAAACACTCTAGATAAACTCCCCTTTTGATTGGAAGCATTAGCTCTCAATTTAGTG